>UCOM01001374.1:0-42667 GCA_900474385.1 Ormyrus pomaceus
GGATACCTATATCCCTGAGCCTCGACTGGTCTGCTAGCGAGCGCGACAAATCCGCGCTACGCCACCTAGCGACCAGTCGGGCGGGCACCCAAAAGCGCCTTGGGGACAAAGGCCTTCCTTCTTGTACATAATTTCTATCAATTTATGTAGAATCATTTTTGAATACAGCCCTTATATACAACTTGTATTCAAACTGTACAAAATTTTTTCACGTGGGGGCTACTAAAATATATGATTATATTGCACGATTTGTCTATATGAAAATAAATTTTTTTATTGTTATACATTCGTATTTTCTTAGCCTTCATCTATGTCAATTTGCTAACTCTCGCTTATAAAATTGTGATATATTATACATATATACTTTTAGTTACAGATCTGTAATAATTTCCATTTTAATTTAAACTTAATTAGATATTTTGATAATAAAGAAGTTAGTTAGCCAAAGCATTAGTTAGTTAAAGTTGGTTAAAGTTATTTTTATAAAGATTAATTTTGATTTCTGAAGATAATTTGCTATACCAATTGTTAAACTTACATAAGCCGCTGTCATTGCAGGGTAAACGTCAAAACCGGGCGTGATGGCATAAAGAGGCCAAAGAAACATTTTTGTTGCGAATCCCAAGCAGGATGCCGAACTTAGACAGAAAAAGCAAGCGATCGAATTAAATATGATTTCCTGTAAATTGAAAAAATTACTCAGCATTAATAAAAATATTAATAAAAAACGAATAGCGTCATTTTCTTAAAGATGGTTTAATTACTTACAAAATACGACGATTGAATTAGTCTAAATGATTTTTCGGAAAATGTATAGCAAATCAATAAAATCGTAGAATTGAGGAAGCATCCTGAAGCAGTTGTCAAAGCTCCTTCAAAGGCAGATCCAATTTGAGCGTGATATTTTAATCCGTAATTAATTAGAAGTCCTTGAATAACGAAGTTGATTACCTACGAAATTAGATGATTGCAATGTTTATTGCGCGCACATTACTTTTATTTCATTATTAACTGTTAACTTACTGCTTCTAATATTTTAACGACTCCTGGTAACGTCTTAAAAAATTCGATGTGAACGCACGTGCAGCATCGTATACAGCAGCATCCCACACCTCCGACTCCGTGAGTTTTTTCAGGTGCAGTTTTAATTACGGGTTTACCTTTCTTTGCCATTTTACAAGAATTAATCAATCGTTTTCTTTAAATGTATCTTCTAATTTTAACTACTAAATTTAACAGATTAATGCAAAATAGTATGCCATGCAGCAATAATATTCAAGTCAAAATACTTTCTAAAATTTTATACTTTATTGGAATAACTACAAACTCCAGCTTAAAAAGTGCTCGTCTTCTAACTGTCTTGTGCGCGAGACGTTCTAGCAACTGAGGAGAAGCGCTCGAAAGTTTTATGGCGTTTGCACCCCCCGCATCGGTTCGAGGCGCAACGCCGGGAGAAGAAAAGGTATATTTAGGCTACTCTTTTCCTTTCAAATAACATCAACGATAATTAGTCGTTTGAATGATTTTTCTTTACAGAAATTTGTAAGACTCGAGTTCAACGTGACTTGTTATAGTTTTCATTATAAAGCAAAATCACAAAATTATACATCTCTACTTCAATAAAAAATGAAATTAAAATCTTAAACATTTCATACAAAAAGAAAGTTGGAAGTAGGAATACCGTAAAGCTGTATAAAAATTAAAAAAATCTGTAATAAATTTGTTTGTAGAATCTAAGAATTTTTTTGTGTCTTACAGTATCAATTTTTATGTCACTTGTTTTGTTTTGGTAAATTAACAAAATAGAAGAGTAAGAAGAAAATATATCTACAATATGAAAGATGTCTATGTCCGTAAATGACAGTGGTGAAAATAAAGATATGTATTTACCAATTTTTCCAGAGCCGATCGATGGTGAAATACCGACTGCAGATTTTTTAACAGCTTCAAAGCAAGTCTTAAAGGTTCTTGGTAAGTTTATTTAATATAAATTCTGATACATAAGAATAATAAAAAATACTTAACCTCTATATATTCCATGTAATAAATATTATTTTAAAAAATAAAGCAATATTTTTTTTTGTTTTTTTTTTTTACTTTTTGTACAAAAAGTGTAAAAAAAGCGTTTTAAAAATATTATAAATATTCTTTAGTTAACAAATTTATAAACGATTTTTAAGCAAAATTTGGAAGTTGACATTTAAAGAAAAATTAACTTAAATAATAATTCAATTTTACCAGTTTCTTATTACATTTCATTATAATTTATACAATTTTATTCATTATTTTCTATGCTTGACAGATTATTTTGGAAAAACCTGCATGCCTTTCAAATATGATTTAGAAATAAATATCGATGTAAGTCAACAAATAAGTTTTTTGATCAACGTAATATTTGATAAGTTTAAAATTAAATTTTCGTAGAAATTGACCAAGAAATTTAATTTGGATAACGAGAGCAATTCAACATTGCAAAAAATGTTACTTGAAGACAAAAAGAAAATGGAAAATCAGATCGTTATTGAGGCAGGATTATGGCTACAAAGGTACGTAATTTTTCCTTCGCGCATTAAATTTTCTAAAAGGTGAAATATTTAAAGAAAATTAAGTTGCTTTGATCTTTCTATTTCATTTATTACGTCATTTTTAAAGGTAAGCAATTATATACGTACATATATAATAACAATTTTTTAAGTGGTCGATAAACTTTTACAGAATATTACACATGATTCAATTATTTTTTGAATACATAGTCAATGATTTTGAATCAGGGAAAGGTTCTGAAGATCTTGTAGCATGCCTTGATAAATCCTATGAACAAACTTTAGAACCATATCATGGATATACAACTCAACAACTTTTTGGGGTATGTTGATGAAAAAGAAAATGAAAAATATTTTAAAGTAAAATTTTGCCCCTCTCAGAACAAAGTTGATTTTGCAGTTACATTTGGAATTATTCAATTATATATATAATTTCGGAGTTATTCGATCTATTAAAATTATTTCATAGGAACAAACAACCAAAAAATATCATTAACCTATTGTATCAGGGCAAATGTCAATGTCAATGTTTTTTTATACATTTAAACATTTAATATGAACAGTTTATATGGCAAATTTGTTTGAGAGGGCAAAATTTTTAGTTATAAATGTCAACCTGCTGTTTTCGTAAGGTATCATGTTAATATTTTGCTTGCAGCTTTTATCGCGAATGACACCAACTCGGACTGAAATTTTACGTCGCATAGCCAATGGCTACGACGTTAAACAAGAAGTTGTAATAAAATGTATGGACAGATTCTCGAAAAGTTTAAAAGAAATCTTGATTATTTTAAAAGATTTTTATGATGAACATAACTTAGACAACAACTCTAAAGTTGAATAATTTTATAATTAAAATATTGGTTTTTTTAAAACCAGAATTTTGTAACTGAGCAAGAGAACAAATAATTTATAATAGGGAAGTTTAGGTAGACTAATATGGTTCTATAACACAATGTCAAATGTTAAAATATTATCTGTAGTTAATATTTAAAATTTGGTAATAAATTGTAGTCTATAGTTTAAGAAACTCAATTATTTTATTGTATCCTCGACTCCATACATTTGCGCCATGTAAAATCTTTTTGCATGATGATCAGCCGATTGTTTTAAAACTACCGTTCCGGTAATAATTTCAATAATTAATAAAGCTAAAGCAATTCCATTGCATATCCTTTCATTTAATTGATGTACAGAATTTCTGTCAAATACTAAGAATAGTTCTAATGGAAGTTGAAGAAGCGTAGATATTAGCCAAAAACTAGCTAATTCTGGTATCTGCAACGATTAAAATAAAATTATTAAAGTCCTTATAATGTTGTGCACTTCAGTATATTAAACATTTTTAAATTTTTACTGTGTAAACGATAATTACGCATGCATAACTTAACAGATAAGTGATATTCTTTTACATTTAAATGAATTTTTATTGGCTAAAATAGATACGTATAAAGCCATAGTACAAAGTTAATTGATATTTAAATACAATCCTACTAAAGTGACATCTGTAGTCATTATTTCGCACTAACTCAGAGAAGCTAGCAAAGATAAGGCAAAAACTCGGTTTGAGATTTTACTCTGACAACATTGTGGATTATAGTTTGTGGTGAAATAATTGTTGTCTCATGTTTTACTTTAGACCGCTGCATACTTCATTGTTTACGTTATCAAAGATAATAAATCTATAATCGTCTTGATAAAACTTACTTTTTCACGGAGATTGCCAAGATACCCCAAGTAAAGTCTTGCGCATTCAAGTGCGGTAACGGTAAGAAATACGGCTACGGAAACAAACTTATACACCTCCGACAAATCATAATACTGCAAAAAAATCAGGTAATTCTTTAAAAATTATTTATAATACTTTGCATTGCTTTTATATTAAAATTTTGCTTTTAAATTATAAATTTTTATAAAACATGTTAAAATTTAATTATCTGAAAAAATTTGAAAAACTTTCGAAACTGTTTATTAACTTGTTGATAACAGTCAAATTTTGTATTCTTAATTGTTAATTTTTATATCTCTATACATTGAAAAACTCTAATTTTTATAACTCTAAAATACGTTATAAAAACGAAAAACTTACTTTTGCGTCTAGATAATATAAAATGACAAGTATCCAAACCGGGAAATAACGGACGTTAACATAAAGTGTTATCTGAAGTGGTAAATTTGAATTTATTCTATTTCCTGCAAAATTAAACACATTTAATTTTTAGCAAACTATATTCTAGTTTGTACACAAATTAATATATTACAACTGATATTTAATTTACAATGAAATTTAGTCTGAAAATATTTACAGTAAGATAATTCTCTTACCAATATCATAAAACTCCTTTTTCCTATCATGACAAGCTAATCCAGGAAAAATACGATCTGAAGCTGTTATCACTGAAGACTTCCACATTTTTTAAAAGCATCTTTTTAAGAAAATTTGTATGTCTCAAAAGTTTTCTTTGAAAAGAAGCTACCAAAACCATTCGTTTCTCTCATTCTACATTATTTGTTTACGTTTTGCTGTTGCTCAGTAGCGAAAATCTCAAATTTGGTGCTGCCATCTATCTGAAGCGAATTTTTGTGAACTAATAAAAGTATTTTTTTTTTCATTTAAATCACTGATAAACTTAACTGTTTTATAGATTACATTAGATTTAATTTATTAATTTCAGCCTTTGACTTATAAAAATTATAAAAGAATAATTATATTCCAAATTATTTTTTTAGAGATTGTGATAGTTTTCACGTCTTTTACAGCATTAACATTGTATTTTATAGTTCTCCATAATCAGAGAACATGCAAAATTCTAAATCATTATCATTTATCATTATATTACAAAGACACACAAGATAAAAACACTTATCTTCTTGCTCTGATTTGACTTGAAGGTGTGACTACTTTTTCTTTTCTTTTATGTATTTTTGCTAAATATTTACCTGAAAGAACTCAAAACTAAAAATTGTTAAATATATTAAAAATCGTTCTATGTTAATAATAAAATTTTATTTTAAAATATATTTTACATTTAAATATTTACAATATTACGTTCACTTTTATTACAAATGTCTTAGTATAATAAATTAAAAATTAATTTATTGTCATTCTTGATTAGACTTAAGTTGTAATTGAATTTCTTCCATTAAAAGAGATCCTCTTTCTTCCTCCGGTGTCTTAATCCATACATTTTCATTGATTAGTACTAAGGAATCACATGTTTTTCTCAAAATCTCCATACTGATTTTATATGTACCCATCAATTCATTAGAATTCCTAAAGTACCAGAATGAAGGTACAATTGTAAAAGCGACTCTGTAAAGAAAAATTTGGGATTATTATTAAATGTAAAGAATTAAAAATTTAATAAATTACATACTTTTTACAATCTGGTGGAATTTCCATATCTTCTATGTATTGTATATCATTTGTAGATTCATTTGTCGAATTTATTGGAAGCGGAATTCCATTGTTTTGTAAAACAACCACGTGGTCTAAAAATTTTTCAAATAAATAAATGTTTATTTAAATGTTTTAAATGTAAGCTATTGATTTACTTACGAATAAAATGAAATAATTTTGTGAAAACTCTAGATTTCACATACGATGAACCTCCCATTATTTCTTCAAGTTTAGGTAATAATAGAAAACGTATATTCTCTTCAAGATACTTTGCTTGTAATTTTTTAAAAGAATCAATTTGAATTTTAGAAGGCATTGGTCCACTATAGTTCTCATTAGACTTCAAAATTTGATAAATTTTACAGAATGACCAATGTAAAAATATAATATGAGAGAAGTCACGTTTTTCATCAAAAATCTTTTCAAATATATGAACAGGATAAATATCTAAGCATACTAAATTCAGAGCAGTAATACACAATGTTTCAGGATCCAAACTTAGAATATTAGTATTCTGTAAAATATAATTTTCAATTTCGTTAAAAAAAACTATTTTCTGTTGTGCCAAAGCTATACCAGTTATAAGAACTAGAAGTTTTTCTAATTCTGATTCAATTTCTTCATTTGATAGATTACTTTTTTCAAAATATGCTGCTGATGTATAATTTAATAATTCTCTATTTAAATGCCTCATAAAATTGAAACTTTTAATAACATTGATACCTGCTTCAAAACCCATGTCATCCGCTATAAGTTTTTGAACCAGCAAATCTAAGAATGTTGCATTATAAACATCCGCTGTTCTAAAATATAATACATTAATTATTGCTTAATGCTTAATATGATAGAAATATATATTAAATAAATGTAAAGATTGAACCTTATCCTTCGAAGATGTTGAGCTTTTATAAATATTATATGAGGAATTTGATCAACATTTAATTCATCAATATTATTTATTATAATATTTTCACATTGCCTCAAAATTTTAAAATATCCTTGAGGCTGCAGATTCATAGTAAAGAGAGAGTCCCAAATTAATACAGCATTTTTAAGCGTTATTTCACCATTATAATTTTCTAATTTATCAAATAAAGTTTTGAGCAATTTAGAATCGCTTAAATTATAACTAGTAAAGCAAATACTATTTACAAGTTGATCAATGTTATTTTGATCAAAATCAACTGATATTTTTTGAAGAAACTCGCTTATTAGTTTGGACTGTAAATCTTTCACTGGTTTTTGTGGCATTTTTCTTAGCAAAGAAGATAATATATTTATATCTATAAGTGATAAATCATTTAAACAACTAAAATTTTGGGTAATTATTTTTTGAACAGTTTTTGAATGAAATGATACCTTCATTCTCATTAAAAGATCTAAAATTTCGACCGACTGTGGTCCATTCAGTTTTTGGAAGTCAGAACTTATAACTGAAAGAATTTTCTTTAAAAATGTTGTTGTCCATTCAATTTTATCATCCTGTTGCTTTCCTTTTGTTAAATATATTTTGTACATATTTTTCAAAATAGTAACAATGTGTAAGTGATTCAGCGGTTTCTTATTGTATTCTAATACTAATAATAACTTTGAAGGATTGCTTGTATCTAATTCATCTAAAAGTTTATTATTGTTTGTATAATTAACAGACAGCTTACTGTAACCTAATTTAAAAAATGTAAAACATAAGTTAGAAAATTAAAAAATTTTTGTTCATTAAATTTTCTTATTAGACATATTTACTTCTTGTTTGATTTGAAATCGATGAATGGAATGATAATCCATATTGGTTGTATATGGTTTTATTTTTAATTGTTGATAATAATTTAAACAGTCTTCTTGGTAACATTATAAAAATTAGTTCCAAACTTAGAAAATTATTATATTACACCAAATCACGCATCGTACTCGTACACCGTACACATGCAGTAATAACCTAACCTAAAGATCTTAGGTAACTATTCGTAATCGTAACCAACCTCATATCTGCTAAGCTATTCTTCTTTCTTTTCGGAATTAGGTTGGCAACAGAATAAACTACTGTTACGAACTGACCTTAGGCCGCGAACTAAAACTAACGAAGATGGGAAAAATCGACTAAAACTTATCAAGGTCATTCCTTATTCATCCAAAAGCGAATAATTAAGCTATTTAGCGCTAATTTAACTTAAATTAACGTTTTAATCAATTTATTAATTGATTATTTGCATTAGGGAAGGTAATAATTATCGGCATAAATCGTAATTAAATGAAAATAAGCGTTTACGTTATTTTTGCTAGCTTTTATGCATTCCCCATCAAAATCTTTATTGTTTATTGATAAATACAATAAAACCGTAAATTTCGCCAATAGAATTATTAAAATAATTTATAAATAACTAAAATATTTATTGCGCAAGCTCAAAACTTGATTAATTTTTATCGGAAAACTCTGAAATTTTGTATAAGCTTGCTCAAGGAAAAAACCTATAGTTCTGCGGTATAATTATTTAAGAATTATCATAGGAACATTGTAATTCAGAATTGGTAAACAATTCTGACCGTTAGAAGCAGGGTGATGCATCAAGTCAAAATATTTCGGAGAATTACTTGTTTTTGTCAACCCTTCAATCAAGGATTTTGTAAAAGAACACATGTGCGGGAGGCTACCCGGAGGGGGAGTAGGCTGGGCCTATTGTAAAAAATAAAAAAACTATTTTATTACAAACTGTTCGATCATTATTCCTAATTAATGAATAATGGGGAAAATATAGATATACATTTTACGAAAGTTTTAAATTAAACTTATGATATCAATATCATTCATTTATAATGATAAAAAAGTTGTGTTTTAGATTCTAATCTAATAAATAATACTCTGATATTTAATTAAGCACAATTTTTAAAAACAAAGGGTTATCATAAATAATACTAATTGATAACACGGCACAGTTTAACCAATTAAACCATCAGTGATTAAAATATTTTTAAAATTAAATTTGTGGAATACTTTCGTTTAGCTGCTTTAATTGGCTGCAATTAAATAGAACATTATAACTTCAACTCGTACGTTTTGCATAATGTTTCTCAAAATTGCTGAAGTTCATATATTATAATAGCATGGATTAGAATCTCTATCATTATAATAGTGTACCGTGCATCGATTTTCGCATTGCGTAATGTTAACGCTTTAGACGCGACGGTATATTTTTAATCAAAAGTCGATCGCAAGTCGATCACGGACCGATCTTGACCCGATCTAGCTGAGCCATTTTTTCACTGAGCAAGACTAAAACCTTTAACAGGGTCGCTCAGCTCCCTTCCCCATTTGATTTGAATTACTGGCATTTAAAATTTAAATTCTATTTTAAAACCTTAAATACGTTTCTTACCGTAGTAGTTACAGTAAATATTATGTCTAAATGATGATGTTAAAATGTAGATTATACTTTTTTTCTAAAAATTATAAGTTATTTTAAAATATTTTTCTGCTTTTCATTTCCAAAGTAAAAAAGGATTGTTATATCATTGACTACTTTTTTATTTTATTATTACATAAATAAGAAAGAAACCAATGCAATACATATTCGATTTTATTGTATTAAATAATCACGTGATTATTCTTTGCTATAAAATAAAAAAGTAAGTATTAAACATAATTCTTTTTTGGATGCTAAGTGTTCTTCATAAAAAGAGAACTTGATAGAACAAAACATTTACATTTTTCTACTTTATACTCGAGTTTTTTACTGATGGTAACGAAATGACAATTACCATAAAAAAATATCTCGAATAAACAAGCAATAAATAATAGGATAATTATTGCAGACGAAAGAATTAAAGCGCCATTAACTTGATATGTTTTGCGAAGATGCAGTACTGGTGCCAAGCCCAGCCGCCCCTACAAAGGAGGTGACGAGTTTGACCTACGTGTCTGACGTTTTTCTCGAGCGTTTGCTACCGATCGCCAAACTCTGGTCTGGATCTCGAAGCCCCGATCAGTCGGCCGCGATTATTCGCGGCGTCTAATTGGCTTTTCCCCTTTTCTTTCACATTTTCCTTGATTTATGAGATCTTCGACCTTTTATTTCTATAGATAGATACCCCTCTAGCTATATAGAAGGTTGTGTGTTGTAACATTTAGTGGATTTTATTTTTTTTCAAAAATGTATTTGCAATAATTAAGTAAAGCAAGTTCAGTGATATATTAGGAGAGTGTGGCAGATTTGAAGTACTTATTTTGTTCTTTGATTTTTAAAATTCGGCTGAATCAAGTTGCACAGTTTATATAAAGTAAGTAATATGATCTTTATTCGTTAAATTTAAAAGTTGTATTTTTTAAGCCATTGTAAAAACTGACAAAAAAAATAAAAAATAAAAAAATAATTAAACACTATATGTCAATTTAATTAATAAAATTATTTTATAGTCTTTTTTCTCATTAACGATTTAATCAATCACATTAATTTTTTTTTACTAGAATTTAAATGAACTTATATTAAACAATCTTGTCGACCAAATCATAAGTTAAAAAAAGTTAAAGGTGATCATGTAAGTAAACAGATCACATATAGTTGCATAATTTTTCCAATCGGTATTTAAAGATTTATTTTGGCCAATATCCATGATAGATTCTGAGAAAAAAGAATGCTACATTGTTTTATTTTCTGCACATGCATACATTAAAAACAGTTTGCGCTCCTTAATTGAATTTTTTTCTTTTTTATTATAATTGTATGTTTGTAAATGTTTTTTTGTATTATGAATTTAGCACTAATGTTGTCCTAACTTCGTATTTGTAAGAAATAACATAATTAAATAATAAAATAAACCTGAGTGAATAAAAACTGGTTAGTATTTTAACTAATATAAAAATTATTCATCTTGTAATCTTTTTAAGAATTAGCGTTCAAAATACAATCATGGCTGAAGCAAAAGACGAGGCATCAAAAGCACCAAAAGCAGTGCCAATTACTCTTAAAAAGCAGAAGTCGCAAGTAACAGAGGAACCATTAAGCGAGGTATAATAATTTTAAAAAATTTATTTAAAAAGTGCTTGCTTAATAATTATTTACAATAAATTACAGTATTTCAAAATGCATAAAACATAGAAATTAAATTAAAAAATTTTATATTTGTAGATGGATCAAATTTTAGATTTGTATAAACACATGAGTCAAAATCCCAGTCTTGTATCGGCGAGAATTATTTCTATTGCTAGAAACGGAATTTGTATTCAAAGCGTTTGGGCGCAGAGAAATTTGGAAAGAAATATCAAGCAGAAATTTACTCAAGATTTCAGTTTAGATGCCGACCTACAACCTCTTGTTGAAAGTTTCCCTGTAGATGTAACCAGTGAGTAAGTGAAAAATGAAATCTTACATCTAAAATTATTCTTTTTGAACTTTTCATATCAAACATTAATTTTTAAATTATTTTAAAGACTTTTATCAGCATCTTCAGAAAATGAAAAGTATAAAGCAATTTTGAGAGAAGTTACAATTGATGGGAAACCAAGGCAATTTATAGAAATTTGGGATAGGCAGCACCTTATTAAAACTTATGACTTAGCTGCACACGACGCCCATGGTGAAATATATACGGATAGTAAGTATCCACAATCGTATACTTTTAACAATTTGTCAGACCTAAAATACTCATAAAATTATGTAACGTATAATTTCTTTCTAGATATGTTTAGTTCATTTCAGTGGTCTCCGGATAATACAAAGTTGATGTATATTGCTGAAAAGAAATTACGTAAAACTGAACCATTTTATAAACAGAAGCCAAAATATAAGCTTCCATCTCCAGAAGACAAATTAGAACCACCAGAGCGGGTACATTCTTTACGTAGCAAAAACTAAATTATTCCTGAAAATTTTAAATTTCGTAGAAATTTACAGATAATAAACTTTTATTTCACAGGGCGCAGAGTACGCATACAAACCGGATTGGGGTGAACAATTGGAAGGCAGACATCGTTCTGTGATTGTGCTTCTAAATATTGAAGAAGATTCTTTTTTCCCATTGCCCTTCGTGCCTCATGATTATTTTCCGGCTGAAGCGATTTGGACTCCTAATGGTGAATGTATAGTTGGGGTCGCTTACAAACTGTACCGCAGATACCTGGGCCGTTTTGGCTGTAGTAACAGAGAATCCTACATATTTTTACTGAAAGGAACAGAATTTCGTAAGCATGTTACATTCATTGTTTTGTAAAATATATGACAATTAATTAATTTCCTTTACAGGTTTGTTAACTGGTCCTGGTCAAGCTTGTAAAACTCCGCAGTTTAGTCCCAACGGTAAACATCTTATATGGTTAGAAAGAGACATTGGTAAACCCCATCATAACGTTCAAAGACTTATGCGTATAAAATGGGATGTTGTTGAAACTGTAAGTTTGTTTTCAATATATCAAACTTCTGTTTATTATTATTTTTTTAAACAGAAATTTTTTGCAGCCTGATATGGTTGTCGATCTAGTAAAAACAAATATAACAATTTCTGGCGACAAGAAATTTTACGGCTTTTATGGGCAAACTATTCCTAAACGCTGTTGGAGTAATGATTCGCAATATTTATTTCTTAGTACTCCTCAAAGATCAAATATTAAATCATACGTAGTAAATTTAGGTATGACTATATAATAAAGTATTTTTAATATTTGAGCTAATGAAAATATAAAAGCAACTTTTTTTATAGAAACAAAAGCTGTAACTGAAATAGATAATCCCGATGGGAGCAGCTTGAACATTTTAGATGTTAGAAAGAATCGCGTTGTATTTACGAGGTTCTCTACAATACAACCCCCACAATTGGTAGTTGGAAAATTCGATCCTGCATCAGAAAATATTGGAAATCTTCATTTATATAATTGCACTAGTCCTCTTGATATTCCCGACGGAGAAAACCTAATGTATGAACATACCGAATTCGCTTACAAAACCAATGAACCCGTTAGTGAGTGTCTCTTTTATAAAAGTTTTTAAAAAACTCAATTTTAATGCTTTAAAGTATTACTGAAAATATCTTTTTAGCCGAATTCAATTTCACCTACTTTGGTAAGAAATCTGCACCAGAAAAATCTATGCCTTTATTGGTTGTTCCACATGGTGGTCCCCACTATTCATTTTGTAATCAATTCAACATGGATCATGCAATTTTCGCTCTTCTTGGTAATTTATGTGTACATTTCAATTTAGCAACTTAAAGGGAATTATACGTACATGCAGTTACATTTAAAATTTTTCGAACAATAATAAATGTATATGCAATCAACTATGAAAGATAAAAATGTTATCACTTGCATGTATTAAAAATATGTTAAGTTAGTTTTTAGAAAAAATTTAATGATACTTATAAAATTGATTTATCATATGAAAGTATGAAAACACGTACATATTTTTTTAAGGATTTGGAATTTTACAAATTAATTTCCGTGGATCGACGGGTATGGGAGGAGACAACATTGAATTTCTTAGTGGTAGAATAGGGGAAACTGATGTTCTTGACTGCGTCACAGCAGTAAATTTAGCACTCAACAAGTATCCCCAAATAGATCCTAAAAAAGTTAATTTGTACGGATCATGTCATGGTGGTTTCTTATGCGCACACTTAAGTGGACAGCATCCCGTAAGAATCTATTATATCATTATTATATTAAATCTAGATTATAATTTTATATTAAATATTAAATCTAGATATTATATTAAATATTAAATCTAGATTAAAATTTGAAATTATTAATTGAATTTAAACAGGAATTATTTAGAGCAGTAGTAATGAGGACTCCTGTAATTGATATACCATCAATGTATACAGAGACAGATATTCCTGATTGGTAATGAATTTTTGTATTTTTTCTATCTATAAGACAATGAATAGTATTAATATTTTCCTCTTTTACTAGAATTTCAAAACTTATGTTTCTTATTGATTATTTAAAGGTGTCCAGCAAATACTGGTTGTCAGTTCCTCGAATCACTGCCGCCTGCTACTTCTGAAACAAAGTACACTGAAATAGTCTTAAAAATGTTCGATCGTTCACCTGTACGTCATGCTGATAAAGTTAAAGCTCCAACAATGATTGCCGTTGGCACTCGAGATTTGAGAAGTCCTGCATCACAGGGAAAATTATGGTATAATAGATTATTAGCAAACAACGTTAAAGCAAAGTAAGTTCACTCATTATTAAATTATTTCGTATTATATATTTTTAATTTAGGGTAAAAAGTTAATCTAAAATAAAAAATTATTATCTATTAAATTAAAATTAATTATTTTGAATAACGTTTAATTAACAACGTACATTATTTTTATGTTTAGTATGAATTAGGTGAAAATTTCTACTAGACATTTATATTAGTCTTCAAAAAATAATCAATATTTAAAATTGTTTTAGGTTGTTCGTGTATGAGGATAATCACATGTTGGCTAGAGATGTGGTTGAAATTGACTTTGTCATAAATGCTGCGCTTTGGCTTTTGGAGCATATTAGTGACAAACCAATCAAAGATCCTAAACCTGCTGTTGTAGCAGAAGAAGTACCAAAAGATGGAGCTAAAAAAGCTTAATATATAAATACCTTTAACCTTTAACTGTATAAAATTTTTAATATACATTTTATATTGGCTCTCATCCATTTAAGGTTTTTCAGCAAAAATTTTATCATTTATTGTAAAATCATTTGTTAATTTATTTTTATCTCCACATTGTTTATAAAAAAAAATTAAAGAAATGTAGCGACACTAATTTTGTACCAAATCTAAGTACTAATAAATCTAGCTACACTCCAAATGTTTTTTATTGAATAAATTTTACAGAACACCTAATAAATAATGTATAGCTTAACTTCTGTATACTAATATAATATAATTTTTTTTTACTAGTGGGCCGTTAGACAAAAAAATAGTATGCGCTTTTCGGATAAAATGGCGAACCAATAGCTCGTGTTTGATACCGCCACCTTTGGCTCAGGTCAATTTATACGAGCTCTGAGCTTGTTAATTCTTTCTCTCCCTAGGGGCATAATATACTATATTATGCAATAAAGCTTTAACCATCAATAATATTCGTAATATAGCAACTCTTAAAGACAATGATACAATAAGTAACTAGAAATCAATAAGCAATAAATTAGCGATTTAGTCTTTTCACTAACAAGGAGAGCATACGACATTTGGGTAATGTATTTTCCTGTAACTGTGACATATGTTTTCTAATGTTAAAGTATGAAGAAAGCCGTGTCCGTTCGGCCTAACATCCGATTTTTCAAAAGATTTGTGCTTTTTTAGCGAAAATCTATAAAAAATCTATTTTTGTTTAATCACTTAATATCTTCTCAACTATTAACGGTATTTTAAATATTATCATTCGAAAGGTGAAAACAAATCCTATAAATTAAAACAAATTTCATCAAAAAATCTTTATTTGTTCAAAAGTTATAGTCAAACAAAGCATGACCATTAAAATAACATAAAAAATCTACTTATGTAATTTTAACTTAACTTTATTGTAAATTTGTATTTACCTATAACTTTTAATCGATAGGATTAAAAGAATTTCATCAGAAAACCACCTTTCGAATGCCAATAGTTAAAATATTGCACCGTTAATAGTTGAGATGTTATAGCTTTTGTACGGATTCGGCTTCCTTCATAGTTTAACATTACAAAACATATCCCAAAGTTACAGGAAAATCCATTATCCAAATGTCGTACACTCTCCTTGTAAATGTTTGAAATAACTAAAAGTATAATTTTAATATTATTGTTGCTATTCATCAAAAATTAATTTGAAATTGTTTGTACTTACCAATATGCGTAACAAAAAAATGTTAGTCCGTACGAGCAATTTTGACTTATTAGCCTCGTATGTTTCAGTTAACAATTAAAACTAATTCAGTTATTATGCTCAATATCGAGCTAATGTATCTATAAACAAAAATAATACTACATTGTATACAATCTATACTGTATTTTTGTAGTTTTTTTTGTATAAATATAATTTGAATCCTAAAATATTATATTATTCACTCATGCTTAAATCAGCAACTTCTTATTTACTTAGTACCTTGCACTAATCAAATGACTTGACGCCAATCGTTTAAAAAATTTCGTAATTACTGCACTACAGAATTGTATGGAGATATGAAAAGTTTCATTCAGCGCAAACTTTTTCAAGTAGAAATTGTTTACATTTTCTACAAATATTAAGTTAATAGAGTTACAATACAAACGAAATTCTAATAGTACTGTAATAGTAAACGGTTACAGTTACAATACTTAACAAAAAAGTATCTATTATCTTAATTATTTTATGTGCTACAGTATCGATTAGATTATTTTTTAAAATAAATCTATATATATACCAAGACATTTTTTAAATAATTTTAGTTTTTAATATTTTTAGTTTTTTAAGATTAAGAAGTCAAGGTGTGAAAAAAGATCTAACCAATGATCTATTGTTACCTACTAAAGTAACATTTGGTTACATATCGCGCAATGGAATTTTTTAAGTCTGAAACTCTATTTCATCCTCCAAACCAAGAAATACTAAAAAATAGGGTAAGTTGAGAAGTTTTTTAGTTATTAAATTTAATAATTTAGATATTTCTTTAGATCTCTGAAAAGAATTTTACAATATCAAAATAACAGATTTTACATTAATAAATCTTTTATATTATCGTCGTTTTTTTTTTAAGTAAACTATATGACAAAGGTGTTAAGTTGATATGATAAACATTTTATTGAAATGTTTGTTTAATGTTTACTGCACTATTTTTTGACGCGAAATCATTTTTATCATAATTAAGTAATAATTCTTATGTTTAAAAACGTACTTATTAAAAATTTATTTTATATCTACAAGCGGACATTTTTACAATACTGAAGTTTCCAACTAAGTTATCACTTATCGGTAATAATTCTATTCTACAAAATACGCGTTCTTAGCAAAACTATACTTTTATTAAAATATTTTTAAACTTATTTCTCCAATTTGCTTCTTTATGATGTTTCTAGACTGATGACATTGTTCGAACGTACAAAGAATTAGCTGTCATTCCAAGTCTTACCAGTGCACGTATTAGTGCTGGGCTTAACAATAGCTTCAAAATACAAACTGTATGGTCGGAAAGAAATTTAGAGCAAAAAGCGCGCAAAAAGTTTATTAAGGATTTCATATTTACTTCTGCATTAAAGGAGAAAAAATTTATAGAAGGTTTTCCTTTAGATGCCACTAATGAGTAAGTGAAAATTACTCTCAGAATAATAAATATTTTTTGTAAAACAGACAAGATTGTGTTATATATTGTATCTTACAATCGTAATACTGCATAAAATAAGCAATACAATAATTTTGCAATGAAAATAACATCATTTTTAATCACAGATTTTTTTAAAACTTTATTAATAAAAATCGTCTTTGATAATTGCATGCATACATTTAGACCGATCAAGTGGAACTTTTTTAAGATTTTTACATAATACATCTTATTTAAAGTCACTACTTAATAAATTTAATTTTAATTGTAATTTTTTAAAAGTTGTTATTATGAATATAATTCTATTCATTTAATGAACATTTGTTTCTGTTAGATTGTTAAGAACAACTTCTGAAGATGAAAGTCTCCAAGCAATTCTACGAGTAATTGTTGAAGATACGAAATTAAAACAATACATAGAAATTTGGGATAAAATTACTCTTATAAAATCTTACGACTTATCCGCGTTTGATGAACATGGAGAGGTTTACGTTGATCGTAAGAAAATTTTACTATTTTAATATCTTTGTGAAAACAGTAGATCTACAAATTAATTTGTAATTTTGCAATTAGCTGTTTTTAGTTCATTTCAAATATCGCGCGACAATACAAAATTGTTATATATCGCCGAAATGAAAGGACCTAAATGTGTGCCTTTTTCTAAAGCCAAACCAAAAAACACTACTGAGGAACAAGTATTTCCAGTAAGTAATAACACATTGATTGCTTGCGTAGATAAAAAATTTATTACATTATGGTTCATGTTATTTTCTTTTAAATAATTAAGTTTTTATTGTAACTTTTCAATTTTGATTAAAGTTTGTCATTAGAATTTACTTGTAGAAAAACTAAAATGATATTAAATGATACGTTTTAATTGTAGGGAATGGAATATACTTACAAACCTGATTGGGGTGAACAATTAAGAGGCAAACATCGATCTGTCGTCGTCGTTTTAGATTTTACTAATGATACGATAACACCATGTCATGGCATACCACCTAAATACTTTCCAGCTCAAGTAACTTGGGTGCCAAATGGTGATGGCATAGCCGGAGTGGTTTACAAACTTTATCGGAGATATCTTGGTTTAAAGTTCTGCACTAATAGAGAATCTTACATTTTTCGTTTATCTGCGAATGATGAGTTTTGTAAGTATTTCGTGAATTTCAGTTTCGCATTTTTTGTGATATTTAATTTTAGTAGCACGCATTTTTAAATACGTTTCGCTATAGTTTACCAAAATAAATTGGTTTGTGTAATTATTATTTTTTAGCCATTCTGAGCGACGAATGTGTGAATTGCAGATCACCAAGATTCAGTCCGAACGGGCAATATCTGGCCTGGTTAGAACGTGATCTTACTGCACCACATCACACTGTTCAAAGAATTAACTACGTGACATGGGGGATTTCACCAAAAGTAAGTTTTATCAGAAAAATTTCCTTTTGTACAACATTTTACAACATGATTTAGTGTGTATTGTAGCCAAAAATACTTGTTGAAGCTGTACCAGAAGATGTAAGTGTCGACGAAAAAGAATCATATTACGGCGTCTATACTCAAATTCTTCCAGAGCGTTGTTGGAGTGATAATTCAAAATATCTATTTTTTAGTACACCCCAAAAATTTAATATACACACATACGCCGTCAACGTAGGTAATATAAAGCAGAAATTTGTTTGAATAAAATGTAGTGAAAATTTATGTAGATAAAAATAAATAATAAATAAATAAACGCAAATTTTTGCCTTTAATTTTAGTAACCAAGGTCATCTTCGTACTACACAATTTAGATAAAACTAGTTTGACAGTATTAGATGTCAAGGAAAACATGATTGCTTTTTGCAGAAGTTCCGTTCTTAAACCGCCACATTTAGTAATTGGACAAATTAATTTAACTAAACCGAATAACCTAAGTGTTTCTTTTTTTGACTTTTTGGAACCGATTAATATTCCTAGGATGAAAGATCTCATGCTTGATCAGTCCGAACATGAATATCTTGAAACGAATCCAGAAGGTAATTAAAATATATTTCGAAATATATATATATGAAAAAGAAAAACAGATTATTATTCATAAAATTTTTTTTCCATCTTTGTTTAATTAATTACATTTTACAAAACTTATTTCTAACTTATTATTTTTCTGAATTATCTTTATATATTTACTAGTTTTTTAAAACCTGTTTTAATTTATCTTTCAGCCTTAAGTTTCAATTTTACTTACCTGGGAAAAAGCAGTGGACCTAACAAATCTATGCCAGGAATTTTGATACCACACGGAGGACCGCATGCTGCATTTAGCAATGAATATAATTTACATCACATATTCTTCGCGTCCCTTGGTAATTCATAAAAAAACTTTTTTTTCAATAAAATCATGCATATAGATTTACTGATATATTTTACATTTATTTCTTGAGGCTACGCAGTTTTTCTAATAAATTATCGTGGTTCTATCGGTGCGGGTGGAAACAGTGTCGAATATCTTCTTGGAAGGATTGGTGTAATTGACGTTATGGATTGTATAACGACAGTAAATATTATTGAAACGAAATATCCATGGGTAGATCCTCAAAGACTGAACCTGCACGGCGGCTCACACGGTGGCTATTTATGCGCCCAAATTTCTGGACTACTTCCTGTAAATGGATAAATTATACTTTGAATAATTTAAAAAATCATACTAATTTAAATTGAATTTATATTTACATGAATAATTAAAAGATTAATCAATAAATATTTTTAAATATTGTAGGAAACATTTCGAGCGGTGTCAATGCGAAATCCAAATATAGATTTATATTCGAAATTTTTGACATCGGATATTCCAGATTGGTAAGTAAAAATTAATTTTTTTTAATATTAAGCACCGCGTTTTACATATGCAATTGTGCTTTTGTGAAAAAAATTAGAGTAACGAATATTCTATTTTACTTTTCAATTTCTTTATTTTATAAAGCATTTCAACTTGTTATTGATTATATTTAAACTATATTTCAGCAACTTCATCTTTCTATATATTTATAGGTGCCTTGCTGAATGCCGAATTGATACTTTGAAAGTGCCAGAATTCATTCCAGCAAATAAATTTTCTGAATTTATGAAAACGTTTTTAAAAGTATCTCCTATCACTTATTCAGATAAAGTTGTAACACCGACTTTTGTAGCAGTAGGTACAGAGGATTTGAGATGCCCACCGTTTCAAGGAATATTATGGTACCACCGCTTACAGCATCGCAAAATATCGTCTATGTAAGCAGTGTTTTAATAAAAAATTAAGATTTAGGTGTTAAGGATGTAATAATACAAATTTCCCTTTTTAGGTTACGTGTTTACAACGACAATCACAGTCTGGCAAAAGTCGAGGTCGAAGCAGATTTTATTATTAATACTGCTCTCTGGTTTGCATTGTACGATACGAAATTTAATGTAAAAATATAATTAACCTTTAAAAAACAACGTATGAGATTAATTAATTTAAAATTTTCTAATTATATTTATTTGGAAAACATTAACGATTTGTGATTGTTACATTTAAATCATCGAAAAAGTAATATAAGTTTGTACAAATTATTCCGATGAATTAAATTGTTTTATAATATTATTGTAATTAACTAAAGTATCTTATGTTTGAAAAACTATTATTAAATTATTTAAAAAAATAAAGTTATTACATCAAAGTTTATGATCTGTTGATCATTAATTTTAAATTAAACCAAAATTTACCCTTAATGTTCTTATCCTGCCTTCTTTAATCAAATAAATAATATCTATAATTTATTTAAAAAATTGCTTCAAAAAATGCAATTGTGACCATAGGTAATAGTAGTGAAATAGAAATACTTTTTGATTCTTACGTAGTACGTATTGGTTATATTGCCTCGAGTTATTTAACAATAAGAATTTACATTTTGACCTTCATGGATCTGAATATTCTATGCTGTATGTATATTAAATTTAAGTGTCCTAAATTAGTAAGTCAGGCCATATCTTTGTCGCTTCTGTTCGGTTAACCATCGGTAAACACTTTCCCTTCCTTTTTCCTAGTGCAAGGCAGGCATACTATTATACAGGGGTGAGGGAGAAAGATTTAATAATATTGATATAAAAATATAACACGTATACTATTACATAATTGATTTAACTGAATAGTATTGTAACAGTACAAATTGTATATACTTATAGAAAAACGTGTATGCGCTTGAGCCAGTGCGTTATGAACACAAAATTTAATTACAATATATAAATTTCTAACGGCTAACTTAATTAATGTGATTATCAAATATTGTATATATTTAAATGTATTTATCCGTATCTGCCTGTAATAACATTGTTTATTTTTTTCAGAACCAAGGCCGAAGCCGCAAGAATACAACGTCAGTCAATCCGATAACTCATATCAAAAGCGAATTTGCGGAGACATTGTGATTACACAGTATTTTAAACTTTACCGTCAAACGAAAAAGATCATTAGACTAATATGGATCCTCAAAAGGTATGTAATATATTCATTTTTTGTATATAATGCTTTAATAATTCGAAAGAAATTTAAACATCATTTACATGCTATTGATTAATATTATTTAACGTAAAGTATAAATGCATTATCGATTATAATGCTGGCAATACATTTTGATTTAACAATCGTTTCAAGTCTGCAAAACTTTATTAATTACTCAATTTTTATTAGTACTTAAATAATAAACTGTTTTTGTTTTATTAATAAATAATCGTGCAGATAGTCTATATTTTATTTGTTAGATGTTTTGGAATTCGTATTCTTGAATCTAAATTGACGGTTCTAAAATTTACTGCTTATTTAATATTTTGAATCATTTATATAAGAATTGCATCAATAATTAAATCGTGAAAATATAATTGTATTACCTTTACAGATGAATAAAGTATTAAGCCTATTTTCAAAAGTATATGCCATCCCCAATTTGCTGGGCGGTAAAATTCTTTCTGCATCAGAAAATGGCATTAAAATTCAAACTCTCTGGTCCAATAGAAACTTGGAAAGAAAATCGAAACAAAAATATATACAAATAATCTTCTTGAATTCCAATTTGCAACCACTTGCAAATGGATTCCCAATAGACTGCAACACTGAGTACGTAAATCAAATATCTATCTAAATATAAGTTATTGAATTATTTTTTATCGAAAAAATATATTATAGTATTTTGTCCCCCTTAGAGCTATGTCAGCATATACCGCAGATGAGAAATTCAGAGCTGTGGTAAGAGAGCTGGTCGTTGATGGAAAGACAAAACAATTCGTAGAAATATGGGACAGTCTTCATCTAATGCAAACGCTTGATTTAGCTGAATTGGATGAGCATGGATCTGTTTATACCGATGGTAAAAAAGTTTGACACTTTTAGTCACTGATTTTTGTAAAATTTATGTTCCACGAAATAGTTTGAATTGTGAATTAATTATTTTTATATTTTATTTCTTTAGATACGTTTGGAGCACTTCACTGGTCACCTGATAACAAACGCTTATTATACGTTGCCGAAAAGAAATTACCAAAAGTCGAATCTTTTTATAAACGAAAATCAAAATCTAAATCGCAATCTGATGAACAACCACTTCAGGTACGATCATAGCTTACAAAATAGTATTTGCCATATTCCTATATAGCCTCTAATTATTTGTTTCATTCTTTTTACAAAATTATATCTTTAAGAAACTTCCATTTAAATTTTAGGCCATGTATTTGACCCACATTGGGTCTCAAAAAACGATTTTATATGAACACACTTTCACGTGATTTTTTTTATTTTTTTTTAATTTATAAAATTAATTCTTAAACTGCCAATATTAAAAAAAGTCTTTATATATTAAAGGGTATGGAATACGCGTACAAAGCTGACTGGGGAGAACAATTAGTTGGCAAACACCAATCCACAGCTGTGGTTTTGAACGTCGAAGAAGAAAGCATAAATCCTTTGACCAGTATTCCAGAGGAATATTTTCCTGGATCGTTAGTATGGGCCCCGAATGGAGTCGACGTTGTCGGGGTGGTTTTTAAGCGTGAACCAATGTACCTTGGTTTATATGCGTGCACGAATAGAGAATCATACATTTTCTACTTAAAAGGAACCGAGTTTCGTAAGCATATTTTTTAGCTCTCTTTTATTAAAATCGTATTACTATACAATCTATTTAAAAATTTGAGAAAATATAATTAACCCGTCATCGTTTGAAGGCTAATTTATTATTTAATTAGTAATATTAGCAACAACACATTTGTATTATTTATTAATAGTTTTAACTTTTTGCACTTGAAAAGGTATATTATCTTCGGAAAAAACTTCCTGTGCGGCACCACGATTTAGCCCTGATGGAAAACATCTTGTATGGCTCGAGAGGGATCTTGGTCCGGCCCATCACGACGTTCATAGGCTCATGCATTTAAAGTGGGATCCTGAAAATCCTGGAAAAGTAAGTTTTTTTCCATTTAATTAAATTTTCGTTTATTGAAGAGGAATTTACGTTTTTCAGCCTGAGGTACTGATCGACGTGGTAAAGAAAGAAGCCATAATTGATCAAAAAAAGAAGTTTTATGGTATTTACAGTCATTCTTTGCCAACGAATTGTTGGAGTAAAGACTCGAAATATCTATTTTTCAATACACCCCAGAGGCACAATGTTCAATCTTACGTCGTCAATCTAGGTAAGACAAAAGTGAGTGTATTACTTAATTCTAGAAGAATAGATTTATTAAATATATCCTTTTAAATTTTTCAGAAACCAAGAATTTGACTGAAATAGAAAATGCGAAAGGCTACAGCAACGTCATTTTAGACGTTAAAGATGACTTTGTACTGTTTTCGAGACTGTCCATTCTCAAGCCGTCGCAGTTGCACATTGCAAAATTCGATCCTACCGCAAAGAATATCGGAAATCTGGATATGACGATGTGTTTGATGCCGAATGATGTTCCAGATGGAGACAGTCTGTGGTACGAGCATACAGAGTACATCTACGAAAACGCGGACGTTATTAGTAAGTCGTTATTTTAAAAAATTAGCAATTTATAAGAGCTTGAATACATTTGCGTTTTGTAGAAAGTTCATTATCTTTTTTAGAGGACTTTAATTTTGCTTACCTTGGAAAGAAGGATATTGGAAAGGATGATCCATCAAAACGTATGCCTCTTATACTTGTACCGCACGGAGGACCCCACAGTCAATACACCAATATCTTCCAACCGTCTTATACTTTGTTTGCACTATTAGGTAACAAAAACTTTGCACTATTAGGTTACAATAAGGTATTATTTTATTTTAAGTACTATTATTTATATTAAATGAAAGCACTATAATCTTTAATAAAGTAAGTCGAGCAACCGAGCTCACCTACTACTAAAGCTATGTATATATATATATATACTATTATATATAAAAAAAACGCAGGTTTTATTTCTTAAAAAAATATTATTACTTATTTTAATTTGAAGGATTTGGCGTTTTGTACGTGAACTTTCGCGGCTCCACCGGCATGGGAGGAGACAATGTTGAATACCTTCTTGGAAAAGTTGGTGATGCAGACGTTGTTGATTGTATAACAGCGTTAGACGTAGCTTTAAAGAAGTACCCTTGGATTGACCCGACGCAAGTTAATGCATGCGGAGGATCACATGGTGGATTTTTAAGTGCTCATCTTAGTGGACAGTATCCGGTAAGATTTACTTAAAGATATTAGTATTTTCACGCTGTAGATATAATTGTAATTATTATTATGCGCATTTTTTGAATGTGTATTAATTCTTCATTCTTCGCTTCGCAATACGAGGAAAATAAAATTGTTTAAAATCACCTTTTAAATTGACTTGTAAAATTTCCGTTTATAAAAGAATACTTCACATTTCAGTTTTTCAAATCAAATTCCTTGTTAAGTTTTTATATTATTATTACTAAAGAAACTTTATTGTTTAAATGAATTTTTAATAATGAATTACTTAAAATTATATGTTTCTCATTACAGGATAGATTCAGATCTATAGTTTTATTAAATCCTGTGATTGACTTAGCCTCAATGTATTCAACAACTGATATTCCAGACTGGTGTGTAATTACTTTTAAATAATATTTTATTTAATCTTTAAAAAAAAAACTCAATATTAAGTTGTTTTTTTATTATGATTTAGGTGCCAAGCTGAAACTGCTTGTAGTAAAGATACTTTATCTGATCCAAGAAATTTAAAAAACTACAGCGAGTATCTGCAAAAAATGCTAGAGCATTCTCCTATCATTCATGTAGACAAAGTCAAGGCACCAACTTTGATTGCAGTAGGAACAGAAGATTTAAGGGTTCCAGCCCATCAGGGCAAACTGTGGTACAATCGATTGGTTAAAAATAATGTAAAAGCCAAGTAAGTTTTTTACTTTAATAGTAGAATTTTTGAAATGCTTATTATTATATAAATTTATTTATTTTATAGATTGTTTGTTTATGCTGATAACCACTCATTACGAAAAGATAATGTTGAAGTTGACAATGTTATTAACATTGCATTGTGGTTGTTAGAACATAATAATATATGAGGAAAATCCATACAACAATAATAAGTGAAATGTGCATTTAAATAAATTGCTATATTTTTTTCTAAAATTTTCATAAAAAAAATTGCGCAACAATAAAATGTTATATTTGTAAAAATGAATTAATAAATATAAATAAAAAATGATATGTCTATCACTAATAGTTGTAGGAAACAAATATTTTATTACTTGAACTAAACTTTTTGATTTTTATTATTAATATAAATAAAATAGGTGGAAAATTACAAGACGTAACAACGTTAATTTTTTTAAATATTTTCTTCTGTGCAAATATAGTATACATAAATGTGTATGTATATGTACTAAAATATATATTTTTGATACGCTTTACAAACTTTAAGTATACATATATAAGTATGTATTTACAGACGGAAAATGAAATATACCTAATAAAGTCAGTATAAAATGTAAATAATAACGATGTTCAGGTATGCACAGAAGTCTGTATCATGTAAATTATATTTTATAGATTAGTCTTAATTTTCGTTAATACGGTTGAAAAATTATTAATTAATTCACTAATTAGTGGAATGAATTGCTTATTACAATCTTTCTTGTACATAATGAATGTAATTACATTAGTTTGCGCTTAAAGAATGAAAAATCTATAAAGAACTTTATACAAAAATTTTACGCTAAACTTTTTTATCAATTATATTGCCTTTGATTTATTATACTACACTTTCTACACAATATAAATCACACTTGATTTTTTGTTATTGCTGGAAATATAATTAAGTTTTGGCCATATAGAAAGACTTAATAACATTTATAAACTAATAATTATATTTTAGGATATTAAACTACAAATGCATATAAAAATCTAGCTCATGTAATGAGCTATAATATATGAAAAAATTATGCAACATTTCTTTATAAAAATATTTTGATCATTTTAAAAATTGAATTAATTTTTTAACAATTTATAAAAAAACTTTTACAAAAATTTATTTTAAAAATGATCAAAAATATATGAAGATTATAAATCTACTTTGTTCAATTTTTGGTATTATTCTGATTTGTTTTCAATAAAGATATATACATATATAAATATATATGTAACTGAGTAAAATACTCAAGCATTCATGAATTATAACTTTTGTAAATGGAGATTCAAAATATAATTATCTAATTAAAACATTAGATAAATCAATGAAAAAATATGTAGTCACAGTATAAAAAGTTAGTTCACGCATTGGCAGCATTAGCTTGAGAAGGAAATAAAGAGTCATAGCTTGGCGGTAAATCTTTGTCGTGAAGAGATGCTGGAACAGCAACTTCCAACATTGGAGCCGAAGACACGTAAGGTGGATTTGGTATGCTTTGTTCACCCCGTTCCATTGGTAATCCAGATGTACTGCCACTGACAGTTGTTGATGGTCCAGCACAATCAGGAGACCAGCAAAGTTTCTTGTGTTTGCGGCAGATCCACAAGCACAATACAAATATTATAAAACATAAAAAGATCGTTGTTACAGCACTGACAGTTACTTTAGTTCCTGTTCCATCACTAACTATACGATTAATTACACTAGAACAATTATTTTCTTCAGAACATAGTGTGCTGGCACAATTTGTAAAACCATCGCAAACAAATTTGTTGTTGATACAAATTTCAGGATCAACTGGGCTGGACCAATAATTTCCACGCTCTAATTTTTCTATATTACTGCAAACTGTATAAAAATTTATAAATAAATTAAATCATATATAATAAAGTATCTTTGCAAATAACTGTTTCAAAATTAAAATTGTACCTCTATATGGAGTATATGCAATGACTAAATCAAGAGTTTCTCCTGGAAGCAACGAATCCTTTGAAATAAATATTTCAGTTGTGATTTTTCCTTGTGAACTAAATTCTTCGTACATTCCGAATATATCATGTTCTTCAACTGTATCGTCTGAATTTTTATTTATATACTCCGAAATTGCTAAAGCCATAGTTTGATTTTTTACACCATTGAAATTCTCTAACTTTCCACAATATTGTTTTTCTGGTACACCATGCTCAGCTTTGAACTAAAATAGAAAATATTAAATGTATATAAAAAAAGTAAAAATAAGATTAGTTTCCTGATTTCATTGAGGTTAATTTTTAAAAGAATTTATTAGCAGAAAGAAATTTTTTTTATAATTAAACTTGATTAATTAAATAAAAACATGAATTTTGATTTTAATTTACAAGTTCTAGTCATTCTTAGATTATCATATTTTTATTAAAAAGCTAGATTGATATGCATACATATGTATATATACATATATTCTAATTAGTGTAGTGTTGTTATTGAGAATTTCATAAGATAACAGTGACTCAGAGTGCATTGAACCTATTCATAATGAATTTAGTTAAATGCATTTTTTTAAATAAAAATATAAAATTTAAATTTTCCACAATAAAAAAATAATATATTTGCTAAATTTTTAACATAATAATATTATTAACAAAGTATTAAAAGTGAACATTGAAACCAAAGATACCTTAATATAATCTATGCATTTTGAGCCCTTGCGTCGAAGGGACATTTTTTGAATTACAGCAAACAATCCATCTCCCTTTGTTGCCTTTATCTTGAATTTGCAGCGTTTGTGGTACTGAACTTCTTTCCAAGTATCAAAAACGTGTGCAGGTTTCACCATTATTGCGGAATCTCTCGTTTTTGGATCTCGCAAATCGATCAAATCTTTAACTTTGTCAGTGGACGGATTGCAAATCTTCTCATTGCTCAATCCAACTGCAACGGAAACCAAACCATAAACACTCTAAAACACTAAAATGTACTAAAACGAAAATTTTCAAAAAGGCAATGCCTACTATACCTTCTATATAGTTCCTCACGGAATCGGATCGAACAACGCTGGCCGCGACGAGGATCAGGCCCAGGAGATAAAAGAAGCTCGCAGTGCAGTGCTCGGCCATCTTGAACGAACTGTCACAACGCCATGTAGCAGGAGCGAGTGCCTGTTTGCAGTCCGAGCGCTCGAAGGATCACGGGCCGTAGTGGTGAAGAAAGCCAACCAATAATTCCCCGAGCTTTTCACGGGAAATTTCCGTCTGTGAAAGCGGAGATTCGTCGTTCACTGCCGATTTTCCGCGTAGCCGCGATCAAAACATAACGATGCACCTGCTGCTGCCACCTGGACTCCAGAGGCGCTGAGTGCGCCAATCGTGCCAGGATCGTGCCGTTGAACGAGATTCCAGCGACTGGCTGTGTGCATTTACGTTAGATTTTGTAATCCCCAGCGAGGCTGACGCACAAAGAACGCTACCGATCATGGATTACAGGTAGCGCCTTTTCGCAGAGTCAGCGCCGTTATGAATATGGAAACAATGAGCGGAAAAAGTGCACGCTGAGCACCGCGGAATTGTTCGATTTTTTTATAGAGATATTTTCAAAAATAGTTTTTTTATTATTTTTTTTTTTTTATTTAAACAGATTTCAATCGAGTGAAAGTAAGGATAATAAAATTCTACTCTGCTGTAAACAATCTTCAAATTGTATTGTAAGAAAATTTTAAATCATTAAAATTTTTTAAAACAATTTTAGAATTGAATGTTATCCCAATGTGAAATGTATCGACATCGACTTTGGGGAAGTGGAAGTTGGAGTCACAAAAATCAAATCTATTAAAATTGTTAATCAATGCGATGTGAGTAGTTTTTCCTTAAAACTAATGCATATTCGATAAATGTAACTATATATTAGCCGTAACAATTAATTTTAATGCTATTCGAAAAGCTAATAAACGTAATTTTGAATTAGTCATCTTCCAATGAGTTCTAAAAATAAGCATTACATTTGTGCCTCGATTTTATAGGCATTGTATTTCAAAGTATCAAGTTTTTTTAAAGTTATTTTTGAATTGACACGAATCAAACATAGATTAATAATAAAAATAAATTTCTTACTATTAAATAAAATTATATGAATATTTGTTTAAATTATACACTGTTTAATTTATGTATTTTCAATTTTTTGCATATACTTCAATCGATCATCTGTTTATAATAAATACACGATTAATGCCTGAGAAATCGTAAAAAGATGACTAAATTTTCAATCGCGACACTCCGAGGCATAATGAAATACAATGTATGAAACATGAAATTATTTGACTTTTATTTGAATTTTGCAGAAAAAGCAATCGTATTGGGTTCAAAGAGATTCGGCAAGCAATCCATTAGACTGCGTATTTCATACACTGGAGTACACTTGGTGTCTACGTCCATCGGATTCCTACGTATGCGATATTAGTTTTAAACCGATCTTACCGAATCGGAGGTACACCGATTACTTTTTTATAACAGACACGTTCAAATGTTGCTACAAAATCGTAGTCGGCGGATATTGCACCGGTAAGAAGACTTTACTTTTGCATACTTTATTATCAGATGTTTTTTATTAGTCCATCTCTCCGAGTCGGGGTGAAGTGAAATAAAAATACAATTTATTTCGTTGATATATTTCATTGTTATGAGACTGACACCTTTTTCAAACGAAAAATCTTATTAAAGGTGTCCGTTTTTTTTATCCTACAGGTCCGAGTGTTACAAGTTCCGCGTCGAGATGTGTAATGGTTAAAGAGCACAAAGAATGCAAAATAAAGCACTGCCTCAAATTGACTAATCAAACGAACGTTCCTGCCAAATTTATGTTTGATATTGACACGATTCAATGCCCATTTAAAGTCAGTGAAGTCAACGGCGTTATAAAGCCATTATCGTCTAAATGCTTTGTTATTACCTTCGAACCTGCCAATTGTGGAATCTATAAATACCACATGCCTTGTCTCATCTTAAATCAGGTACTTTATTTTGCTATAAAGTTAGAAGCAATCTGTATAAAAATTTTTTGTTACTTTTAGAATACTGAATTTAATATAAATTTTATTCGAATATAAAAATTCGTTCAAAGTAATCATTAAAAATGATCGTTCTTTAGAGTCCCATTATTTTCGAATTATATGGCATTAGCGGTGACATAGACGACAAAATAATCGACAATTTTATCTCAAGGATTGATCTTATAGAAGAGCTCGATAATGATCATTTTAAAAATTATATGAGCGATATTACGACGGCAGTTAAATCTCTCCCACCGCCACTTTCGTTATCTTGCAGTTTTGTGGATTTTGGTCAGGCAGTAGTCGGGACAAAAAATGTTGGAAAAAGAACTCCGCACACTATATGCATGACGAATCATCAGAATCTTGATTTACTTGTATTCTGGGAAAAGGGTAATTTATCCATTGCAACGCGAATTTAAGAACAGCTAGTAACACTGACTCAAAGTTCCGTAAAAAAATTTCTTCTTAATCAGATTAATTCGCAATTTTTTATTATAACTCAGGCTTTTGCAATAGGTATGACTCGAAAAATTATTTTATTTTCTTCTTTTTACTGACGAAGGCAAGATTTTATATAATTTTTTGTTTTAAGTTTTAACATCACTTTCAAAAGTGGCCAATCAATAGTTTTAGTTGTTAACACGTCATTTAACATATCATTGCTTTGCTTTAAGATAAATTTTCTAAAATACTATACACTACAGTGGGGCTACCTCTTTAGTATATTGATTGATTGAACTTTTAATTTCACGTTAAAAAAATACTTTCTATTCCAGACAAATCTGGAACATTCAGCATTCACCCCGACGAGGCAATTCTAAGCGCCCACCAATCTATAATTTTCGAAATCCGATTCGATCCGATGAAAGAGCGAACATTTTATTCGCGCGAGCTGCTGGCTCGTATTTTTCGAATGTCTTGCTGTCCTAAAAAGGACAAAGTTAAGCCCGAGAACTTGTTGCTCGACGTTATTCCAGAATTCGTGACGCTTCGCCTAATCGGTGCAGTAAAACATGAATTTACGAATGAACGATACGATTAATGTCCGAACTCAACGAATTAAAAAAATATTATTTAAGGGCACACTTACAGTTACGACTCGAACAACTGGATGCCTCAGTACGATATCCCCGAAATGGTGACTATGCCAGCTTGTCTTCCCGCTCTGCCCGCATACACGACTTTTCCCATAAGGAACTTCGGCCCGCAGCCGCTGATGTTCTGCTTCGTCCCGCCTAATATTAGTCACTACAACGTAAAGCCGATGTTGGGACTGATCAGTAGGTAAAATAACTCGCCTTAATTTTACTTTGTTTACTTTGACGTAATTCCCACTTTAGGGGATATTCAAGTTGCGTAGCTGTAAAGATAACGAAGACAGAAAGAGATGTGTAAATCTTTGTAAAGATAAAACAATTTACGTTTATTTGTTTTTAAATTTTTATGAATAATAGTACTTGCAATAAAACTGCTACTTTATTTAAAAATTATTCTTTGTATACTTACAATTATAATGTTATTTTCAGATTTTAAAGGAAAGAATAGGTTTTAATAATAAATTTATTTATCAATCCATCAGATATTTAATGGTCATGATTCATAAAATAATTTTTTAAATATTGTTTAAATATTTGTAGAACCAAAAATATCTTAAATTTTTACTTTTACAGTTATTACATTTGTATACTGATATTTTTTTTTATTTATTTATTTATTTTTTTTTTTATTTTTTATTCACATTATATCTTTAGTTTAAAAATATCGGCGAGCATAATATTTAAATAATTTACTAAAAATCATATTTTATAACTATATTAGAAGCAAATACAGAATAATTTCTTTTAATAAACATTAAAATTATTCGTGTAATGATGCATTTCTACGCAAAAAGATACATTTTTGAAAAGATAGATTTTTTTTTAATCTTCTTAACATCATTCTGGGGAACAGATCGTAAAAGTTTATTGTGCTTGTAAAAATGATTATACATTTTTTATGACATCAAAAGCAACAACAGAACTTTCAAAATTATTTATCGCGGTAAATGTATACGTGATTCTTTTAAAAACGCAAATAAGGAAAAAATACTTTATGTCTATTTTGAAAATGAACTACTCGTTCTTAAAATCTTAAAAAAAGCGAAAGGTTTAAAAATGAAAATTTGATAACTTGTTTAATTTATCATTTGATAAAAATTGCTATGTCGCAGTTGCGCGGGATGAGTCGAATTTCACGTGCGCGTAAAATAATACTATGTATTTATGAGAAAAATGAATATATCCAGGAATAACATACGAGCACGATGAGTAACGCGTGTTCTACAATTTCAAAACACTTCTGACCAACGCTCTTTTCAACGTCAAATTTTAGAAAATATAAAAAGTTTCTCGAACCACCAATGAAACAGACGCGTGAAATCTCAAGCTCGACGTAACCAACCGACGGCACAATTATTTTTTCCAGCCAGCAAGAGCAAGTGATCTCGGTGCAGCTGTTCCCGGAGGCGGAGGGCGACCACGCTTACGTGGAGCGCTGGGCGGTGCGCTTCAACGGGAATTCGAAAAACGAGATCTACATCGATTTCCACGGCTTCACCGAGCTCGCGAATCTCACCTTCGGCTTCGACAACAGCGTCACTTTCGATTCCGTCTGCGTCAATTGCGAGAAGTCCCTGAAGGTGCCCGTGCGCAATACCACCCGTCACAACGTTAAGTAAGTCTGCGCGCGCGCTGGCCCCTGATAAGATAACGATACGCGGATGGCTTGTCGATGCGGCAAATAACGCCGGAAGAGGAAAAAGGGGGCTTGGCATTTTTAATATCGCTCGGTTTTGCAGGCGCGATAAATTAGGATTTAATTTCGAGTGAATTATTTACTGATTAAAAAAATGAGTGATGCGAATAAAGCGTTTAAGACGTTGCAAAAAAATTCTGTTTTGCCTGCAAACATTACGGTTAAAAAGTATTTTAACGCAAGACGTACAAAAGTATAATTATTTTTTAAGATTGAATCTTAAAATTAAAATATGCTAAAGAAGCACAGACCTGCGAAATTTTATTTCTTTGTCATCTTTATCAAAAAATTTAAAAGCGTGAGAACTCATAAATAAATTGTTTTAGCGAACTATTTTTAGTTTTTGTAGCTTTTTTAAGAATATTAAATGGTATAAAATTTTTAGATTTGAATATTCATTGCAAACACTTCCGGAACAATTATGTACTGAACAGAAAGAAGGATTCATTGGTCCGAATGAAACAACTTGCCATGACTGGACCTTTTCGCCTGATTCTTTAAGGAATTATGACTTTGATATTTTTTGCTGCGTAACAGCTGAAATTGGCGGCAAAACGTCTTCTGTTCGAATTGAAGTCACTGGAAGTGGTGCGGAAGGTTCACTTATAGTAAATATATTCATTAGAATTTTAATTAAACTACCTATAAATTTAAAAAAACCAAACAAATATCGATCGATTGAAATTTTTAATTATATTTTCGTGCAAATTACAAAATATACGACTACAAATAGGTCCAATATATTGAAACTGTTCTTTAAAAGGCAATGCCGGACGAGCTACGACTTGGTAATTTAGCTTACAATGAAGTTCGCGAAGTGGAGTTGAAAGTCTTTAACTTCAGTTCAGTCACAATGAACTTCTTATTGTCTTGTCGACCCACAAAAACCTTGGATATTATGGATTATCCAGAAAATGATGTGAAGATTTCACCAATACGGGGAACAATTACTCCTGGAAAAGCAGAAAAAATTCATATTACAATACATCCTAAGCAGCCAGGTTTTTATGAATTAACTTTAGAGTATTCTATCAGACAAAACGCGGAGTCGTGTACAGCAATCTCCAAGCCCAAACATCTTTGCATTTTGAATTTCATGTGCTATTTGCCTACGACACAGGTAGAAATTTTATAAAAAAAAAAAAATAATTGTCTAATAGGAATAATTTTATAATTATTATATTGATGTTAAGATAAAAGATTTATTATATCGAGCTGAAACTAATAAGGATGTCAGCAAAATATCTCTTTGGAAATCCTTATGCATAGATGAGTGAGTATCATCTATCTTGTAAATCTGGTTTTACTTTATTTATAAATTTCAGTTTCAGTAAATAAATAGTTTTTACTAAAGCTTTTAATTATTAGATGGAACGAGGCATTGAGAGATTTAATGCCAAGCCATGAAGCATCCATTAATATGATTCTTCCTATCGTGAGTTTGAATGAAGACGAAATTTTCATTATCAAACTTGAATTAAAAAATGTAACACCACTCGAAGCTAGTTGGTTTCTTTGCAAAAGGAAAACATGCTTTTGCAATGATAAGGACGCAAAATATAAGTTTCCTATGAATCGAAACTTAAATAACCCCTGTCGTTTTTGTATACACGATAAATCAGTTAAACTTTACCCGAAAAAAATTACATTACAGGTATTTTTTCATACATCAAAATAAAAATGTACAATTTTTTAACTTACACCGTTGATTATTAGGCCAACGAAACAGTAATACTAACAATCGAAGTAGAAAAAGATACGTTGAAACCAGAAGGAATATTTTGGGATCTTGATATTGGAGAACAACGAAACATTGTTCTAAATATAAAATTAGAAACTTCCATCCTTTTATCGGGTCCATATTTAAAGTTTCAAAACATATGCTTAGGACAAGGCAGTGTTACTCATTACAAGGTTTGAATTTTATAATAAAAATAATTATAAATTAGGTGATCTTTTTAAATATTGATTAAATTATTAGTCAAATTTCAATATAGTAAAATAATTACTAGAATACATTGAAACACAATAAATGAATTAAAATAACTATTTTTAGGCCATTTGGTTATTTAATGATACTGAAATCGAGTATGATTATAAAATTGATATACAACCTCTTGCTTGTATTAATAAGCAAAATTATGCAATAATCTTCACCTGTTTAAATCCGGAAGGAGTCATCAAGGGATATTCTCGAAAACCAGTATTTTTTGGTTTTTGCCCCAATAAACTTGGAAACTTTCAAGTTAGTTACTTTCAAAGTAAAAGTAAAATTTGAATGATATAAAAATTTGAAATATTTGTTTGAAAACTTCGAATATCATTGTTTCAAAGTATTTATGACATTTAAATTAATAATTTTGTCGTGTACTCTTTGACGTATAGCGAAAAAAAAAAAATTGTAAAAATTTCAAATGGAATACCGAATCGAAGAGATTTTTAAAAATTATTGTAATTTGGGTAGCTCGCCGTTTCTGTTCAAATAGGTGGAAAACAAGCTGATTTAAATATTGAAGCTGATTGCACCCTCACCTCAAATCCAAGTCTCGACAATGAAACGTGTCCCAATGGCGATTGTTTCATAGTTCCAGAAATGCGTGCTTACTTTAATAACACTTGTTCTGCAATACCGCCTTTGCCGACGCACAGTAAAGTCACGAAACTTGTATTAGTTCATAATCATCACACGCATAATGTGCTGCACTATACCTGGACGAGGTAATTGTATAAATTTTTTAATTCAATCAATTATTTTCATAAATATTTCCTAAAGATAAGTTTAGAATTTGAAATAAAGAAGACGGTAATTTAAAGGACGCACTTTTTGCTCGCTTAATTAAGATCATAGTATAGTAAAATTAAAATAAATGAACTATAAAAAATAAAATTGAATGAATGTTACATTCATAAAATATTTTTGTAAGAATATATTGAATTTTTTATTAAAAGAGTTAACATTTAATTCATTTGGTCTTTTTGATGCAGAAAAATGTCATTTTTTTGCCTTGGAATAAAATCAATATTTTTTAATGACAATAAAATTTGTATTGTTCTTTATTTGTAGCTACGAAATACCAAAAATAGTAAAAGTTGATATAACACCATCACGCGGATACATACAGCCACAATCAATAATTACATTTTTAATCGAAGTATATAGTGGTCCTTACATGTGTTCATTAGATATCGATTTATTTTGCGATTTCCTTGATGTTAGTGAAAGGCGCATCGCGGAAAAGAAAAAACGACAGCAAGAACAAATCTTAGAGCAAATTAAGGATGAATTCACAATAACAGAGAAAGGCTGTTTCCCTGCAGTAAATATTTCACCGAAATAGTTATAAATTTTAATCGAGTAAATTTTAATTAAAAGATTGTTATATTTTATTTTTAGAAACCGCCAGTTTTCGAAGAAATAAAGAAACCTTTAGCTTTTTGTAAAACTTTAACTTTAAAGATTAATATGTATGATGTTCAAAGCGTTGATGCAATTATTAATTTGGAGGAACAGCTAAGAAGTATACCAAGTGAAGAAGTTGTACAAGAACAAAGTTTAAACGTTGCACAGGGACAATTCAACATCCTTGACATATCTTCTCAAATTTTCGAGAGCTTGATATGGTAATTATACTTTATTAGAATATTTTAAATTTAAACGAAATTATATCAAAAATTAAATAGTTGAATTTAAAAGGGACAATAATTGAAAAACCAACTATATTTATTGTAAAAACTATATTATTCTATCTCTTATACGTTGTTTTAGGATTTAATGTCACGTGACTCTAATATGTTTCTTGTGCAAAGGTTTTTTTGAAATTCATGTATGATTCATTCATGTTTTATGTTCAATGGTTGATAATAATTAACATTATACAGAGTAAAGATTCTTTTTTCTAAATTCTCTTTGATTATTACTTCTAATATTGTACTCCGCAAGTTTGTACTCTATATTTGTCTGGCAATAGTGCAGCTAAATCTTGTTCCTTTTTTAAATTAAAAAATTATTATGGTTGTGGTATTGAAATTAGCAAATTTTTGCTTTAAACAAATTATTTAAAGAAATTTCTGCATTAATTTGTGAATCTCATTTCGTGGTAAACCAAGTCTCAATACAGCCTACAGTTTGTATTTAAATAATTAGATTGAAGCGTAGTAAACAAGCATTTCGAGCAAAAATAATTTAGCTTTTTTATATTAACTTGTTTTTTATCCGAAAAATTCTGGGATTATATAGTAAAGCAACTTATTGTTTAACGTGGTTAAAGTATATTTGCATTCTTAAAAAAAAAAAAGGATTTGTTCAACTTATCAGATCTGTCAGAATTTATCAATTTATAAAAATTCGGTTCTTCCGAATTTTGCTACTTACTTCAATTTCTTGAATATTTTGGTTGGATTGATTATTTGAAAAAATGCTTTGCGATATTCGGCAAAGTGGTCTCTTCCTCTTTGCATAAAAAGGATGATAGTTTATCCGACGAAATGTCCATCCGTGATCTGCATGGACTTTGAGACTTATTTGACATGCTTGGTCAATGTAAAATTCTTTTTGAGTTTTCGAAAGCAAATGCATAATAAGGATCTTGCAAACTTGTTTTTATTTCAGTTTTCCGTGATGTTCGCACTACATTGTATTTTTCATTTAAAATTTCGTAAATAATATGTATTATTATAGGGACATCATGCACAGTAAATCTTTTGGAGAAAGCTTGAAAAAATTGAGTCGTGTTCACCACCTCAAATATGCTCAGTTTCCTACAAATATTCTTGACAGACAACATAAGCTTAAAAGAATTGATTGGTCACCCGGTAAGAGAACTGTGGAAAGTCTTTTACATAACGTGAGTAACTTTTTTTTAAATTATATTTTTACCTCTGCAAGTGAAAGTAAATTTTTATTTTCTTTTATAGATGGTAAACATGATTATTCACGAAGAGTTTAACTTTGTTCATAATAATGTACATCCGTCTGACGCTAGAAAATTATCATACCAGAAGGTATATTTTGAAATCCGCAGAAGCAGACTATCTGGGCCTCAACCCTCTGACTTCGAAAACATGTTTTAACTTTTGTATGTGATAATTTTGTGCGTGAAAAATAAATCATTGTTTTGGAAAAGCGTCTTATTTCTTATCCAAGACGAACAAAAATTTAAATCCCAAAACATTATCTACAGCAGGTAAAAAACCAAATGGAAACTATTTCCAATCAATTTACTCTTTACTTTCCTAGCTCCTTGATTTCATTACCATGATTATTATGCTATTTTCTTTACGCAAATGCATGCTTAATTTAATAATTCACTGTAAGCCGCTGTGAACTACGACTGAAACTCTTTTGGACAATTTGATTTCACATTAAATATAATTTTGTTTTGACAATTAGATAATCCTAATATCACTGTAGTGTTTGATCGGACCTATCAAAACGTGTTGAAGTAGATTAAAATACAAACTGCGCAGTGAATGAATATTGATAACTGCTTTATAAATCTTTCTTAAAGTTTTGAAATTGTTGAAAAAGTTTCGAAAACATTTTTTAATCTATATCTCTAGAATTAATAATTATTAATTCTAGAGATACAGGCTGTTGAAAGTTATTGTTCAATTTCAATATTAATTGTATCATAATTTGTTGTTCACTCTCTTCGACATTTTCGAAACATCCCGTACGTCAAGTAAACAAATCATTTTTATATATAACAATCCATTTTATGAAATATCGGTCTTTTAAATATTTTATTTATCTTTCACATCAGTTTTTCACTCGTGCACTGTCCAATTTACTTTATTTATTAATTGCTTTAAAATTAATTTACTTTAAATAAAAATTATTTTTTCCAAAATTATACGACGCATTTAAAAAATTGTACTAAAAACAATTGACGCGCGTTATTACGAACGGCTGAATCTTCGAAGCTTATTTTATTTATCTGCACAAACTCGGCTACTATATCTGAATAAAAGAAAAAGTACGATGCAGTATATATATTTCCAGAGGCATCGAAAAAGAATCGTTCAATATAACAGGTTCAATCTCCCCTAAGCGTAATCCGCTCCCCGGGATCCCGAAATCTTTCTAGAAATTCGTGGCGCGCATGATCGGGCAATCGTTCTCTTCAAAGCCTAACTCTCGCATCCGCCTAGTCCTTCGGCTCCCCCGCCCCCTCCCTCCTTCCATCTTTATCATCGGAAGTCGCCGTCTCTGCTCGTCTAGCTTTGCCCGTGACTGTCGTCGTCGTCGTCGTCTCCTTCGCGCGAATCGATCGTCGTGTTCACTTACGCGGACTCCTTTCTCTTGGATGCTGCTGCCGCTCGTGGGAGGCCTCCGCGACATGCAAGGATTTACGATCGACTGTCGGCTCGAGACATCAATAAACTTCGCCGGGAAAACGGGATGGGTTACTTTTCTCGCGCTCTTTTAACTACCGGCTGATGCTGCTCTTTTTTCCCTGGAGATCCGTTTTCTTGCTTTTTTCAGCTGTCACTAGTCGAATAATCGGCTGAAAACAAGTTAATTTGAGCAGAGAGTAGTAGATAATTTATGGCTTGAGATTTATTCCACTTGTGAATGTTGTATGTATAAGGAAAATTAAGTAAATTATAGATGCTCGAACATGGCTTTTTTTTTAATCCCTCTGACATATATTCGACATCGGTTGTCGATTGTTGTTTATTTATAAACCCAGATTTATTAGCCTTGGCCAAACCTCTCACGCGCACTTAAAAGGGGTCAAGGATCTTGCTTGCTGCGGTATTTTATTATAAATTGATTATCCTTTCATTTCTTTATCGTCCTCGTTGCCGCTTTCATCGGCTTTGATTTTCCGCTTACGATGAAAAAAATTATGTGATTGCAAGCAGCTAAATCGATCGTTTAAATTTTTAAGTTCGTCTTCGTCTCCAAGAGTTTTGAAAAAGCTTAAATGGTATATATACTTCCGACTTTTAATATCTTTTATAAGTTTATATAAGTTCAACTAGATTTCGTTTTCAAAGTATATACGTGTAAAAGTTATGAAAGAATTTTGAGTAAAAGTTTAAAAAAGTCAATTTCAAAGATTTGCATACTTGACGTAAAATTTCTAATGATTTTAAATTATATGTAGAAAATTGAAAATTGTTGGAAAATTATAAATTGTTGGACTCATGTAATAGGTACATATAAAATGTAATAATAGATACTGGAAGCTATCCAATAAAAACTTCTTATTGCATTAATAAAAAACAACAAGTTTTATCCAAAAGTTAAATTGAAAAAGCAAATAAGTAATTAACCACTCTGCGGTATATTTATAGAAATATGTTAAATCTCGAGTATATATCCGGGAACATGGAACGCGAGGTTGCTAAGGGATGCTTGGCCTCTGATAATGAAGATAATGGCTGAACAATGGTCGAATACTGGCTGGTTAATCGTTAAATATTCGATGAATAATTGTTGAATAATGGCAGAACAGGGGTCGACTATTGGCCGAATATTGGCCACCCACAGGTCGAATATTCATTGAGTATAGGTCGAACACTGACTTGAAATATTTGTCAATCGACATAAGAGAAATTACAAATTTTTTACTTGTGCGCGAATTCAGATTTTCACTCGTATGTAGTTCCTGCATAATAATTTCAAATTACAATGCTCTCAATCGCACTAGTAATAAAAGAGTTTACTCTTCTTACAAACGAATTTCTACGCTGCATGACCCGAAAAATCAGCGGACTCCATTGCTTAAACAGCAAGCAAACATTTAGCCTCCGATGTTATTACAAATGAATGGAGACACTTAAGAAGCTGAAACTGAAGCACTTCTCTCGCAAGTTTCTCGAAGGGAGCAGCCTACGATCGCGCGGCGAAATCCATCGCGCAAACTGTTTTACTTGCAGATGGCATAGTTCGCCGCGCAAGAACGTCAACAGAGTGAAATCAGCCCCAAGTTTCTATCCCATTGTTCGAGCGAGCGTCTAACAATAATACACCACACTGAATGCAGATTCGACGCACTGTGCGCCGAGGCGGCGCCTCGTCCTCCTCGTCATTCCGCCGGCACGTACGCACATCCATACCCGAGGAGGGGCCCTAAGTCGACTTGGCTGTTTCTGTCTCGTTAAATTCGATTCGACTGCTACGGCTACTAATCACGTCAATCCGCAGTGCATTTTCGATTACGATACTCGCTCGAGTGCAGCGAAATGTACTTGCAGTTCGTCACTGGTAGTTTTGTTAATTTAAACGGTTATTATTTTAGAGCATTTTCGAAATATTCTCATGAACGAAAAGTATTGTTTTTTAGCTGTCTAATTTAAATGCTAATTTTATCAACATGTTTTCTTGATTACTAATTTCGTTAATCAGAGATTACGAATAATAAAGATAATAGATTTCCATAAACGCTTTCTCTCAAAATTTAAAATGTCGTTTTCGTAATAGTATCAAATATTTTAAATTGATAAATTTTTATTGGTACTAATTAATTTAAACATTTAATATACAATATAGTATGAGCAATAAAAGAAATCTGATAGGATAAAAATATAACATATTTTATTGAATTTCATATTAATTGAAATAAATATCGCTTCATACGAGTTTTCACAAAACTGACGTATTCAGTAGAATAAGTCGTGTTTGACCAGACGAATTCAATACCTTATGGAAATATTTATTGACTAACGCATATATATATTGTTTAATCACAATTTTAAATAACTTTATATTTTTCTCAATATTTTGATGTTATTGTTCAAAACACGGCGAAACGAATAAATGGATTTACGAAAATTTTACTTTATCGAGTCGTTACTTTAGATTAGATCAATTATTCTATTTTATTTATTCCTTTTTCTATGTATTACTAAATAAAATATTCAACACCAACATTTGCCAAAGTCAAAATCTTCCTTGCAACAAAAACCTTTTGAACAGTTACTTAACGTCTGAAATCCCCCAAGTTTCCCAAGCAATTGACGCTCGAGTAAAAGGCATCCTAAAAAATTGTGCGCGAAAGTGATGAAAAGCCAGAGTTAAATTCCCCCACCCCGGCAGCACTGTCCCATTGACAATAATTGTATGCACGCGCGGAATTAGAGAGGCGCGCGGGCAGAAAGAAAAATACGGCGCAGCGGAAAACAAGAGCGCGAAAAAAGAGAGAAAGCACGAGTGAAAGGAGTGAAAAAACAAAGGAGAGAAGTCAGGGGGGACGAAGCTACGAGCGGAAGAGGGAGCCCGAGAACAGAGCGGAGCGGTGGGGGGG
>UCOM01001375.1:0-42516 GCA_900474385.1 Ormyrus pomaceus
CTCTCAGGCTCCGCTGCGCGAGTCGGCAGCCGAGCGGGATGGGGGAGGAGGGGGTGGGCCTGCCCTCTAGCGGCTGGTCATCCTCGGGCCTGCGCCGCCTGCGCCACCGCCGCCGCCGTCGCCGCCGCTGCTTCTGCCGCTGCTGCCGCTGGCTGCTACCGCTGCTCTAGCTCGATTCAGACGCGCATCGCCGCGGCCGCCGCCACCCCCGCCGACCCCCCGCCGCCGCCTTCTTCTTAGCCAGCCTGGCGCGGCTCTCGAGCCCTGCAATCAAACCAAAGACAAAAACGATGCATTAGCTAAAAATCTCCGTCTCTCTCACTGCGCCGCCTTATGAGCGCGGCCGTCGCCGCCGCCTCTGCTGCGCGCGGGGCTTTTGTCTCCCCGAGCTCTTTGATGTGCCAGTGCACTCGCTAAAGTGTCGTATCTCCGCCGGGGAGGAGGGGGGAGGGACAATGCCGGCGCCGAGAGCGCAGAGCGCAGGATTTTTCTGACCGATATTCGGAGCTACTCTCGCCGGGGAACGGCGGATTATAATAGTGGCTCCATCAAATTTTCAAACGGACGAGCCGTTAAAAGCTCCGGGGGGTATTGTCGGGTATATTCGCTTTTTGCTGAATTATAATGCGCGATTCGCGTTATTGGAGCGGGGGGCATTAATTTATGCGGCGGGGCGAGAGCGCTTTCCGTAAAGCGGGAATAATTGATTTCGTTTTACAACCGGCGATTACGAGGAAATTTAGAGCGTTTCGTTAATCCACTGTAAAAACTTTTGACTAATTGCGCTGAATTTAGCGCGCTTTCACGCTGAACCATTAAATACTCCAGCTCGCGTCCGTCAGAGAGCGAAACTTGCCTGGAAAAAGAAAACTCTTCTGCGAAACAGACGTGGAATCTTTATTCTCAACATCGATACAGCCCGAAGTTAGGACGCGTTAAAGCTCAATCAGACGCCTCGGCAAGAACCGACGCACATATCTCGCCGGTGCGTAAAAGCTCTCGCGCCGTCGAGCGGCAATCGAGACACTCTGTCTCTCTCCGGCGTACGTAAGAAAGTTCATAAGGGCTGAATGTTTTAGAGTAGTTCGTTTATTGGCCCATTCCCCCGTTTATCCCCGCTTGATAACGGCTCTCTCTCTCTCTCTCTCTCGCGACTGCTTACGAGGGGAATGAAAATTGAACGCGATAAACGGCCCGGGCGCCCAAGTGCCAATAAGAATGTAGGTATCCCCGCGTCCGCGAGCCGTTACTCTATGATCTTTAATCAAGCGCCGCGGGTCTCCGGGAGCTCGTAAAAAACAGGCTCGGCTTTAATAATTAAAAAGAAATTCAACCCCCTCTCCCCGCCCCGAAGCCGCCGCCGCCACCGCCGCAGCTTCGTTAGGGGAGGCTTCCTCGAGACGTGTAACGAGGAAGAATCCGCGATGATAAATGAAAATTCCGCGGGCCGCCGCCGCGGCGGCGAGAGTAATTAAGGAAACGTCTAATGAGGATACTAAATAAATCGCGGAGGGGCGCATTGGCCGAGGAAGGATATCGAGCTTTGAGAGAGAGAGAGCCGAGCGCACGGCGTGCGTTTCCGTCCCTTATTAAAGGGAGGGATATCCTTCCGCGAGAGACCCACAAAAGGATAGCTCGGGAAAGCCAGGCACAGGTATTTTCCTCTCTCTCTCTCTATCTCTCGGTCGAAATTTCCGACGATTGCATCGGCATTCATTCGCGAGACACTTGAAGGCGCAGCGCTCGAGAGAGGAGGAGGAGAGAAAAGGGAGCCGGGGGGTGCTATCGGTCGGCTCGAGGACTTTACGAAATCCCTTTTTAGCTTTTGCGCCCAGTGAAAATCGCCGCCGTCTCGCTTTCCGCCTAAGCAATCGGGCGCCGAGGGGAAGGAGGAGGAGGTGTGTATATATATATATATATATACGCCCTCGAGGAGCTCTCTTCCGACTCTTCCTCCCTTTTCCTCGGGGCAACAAAGACGCCGCGAGAGCGCGCGCGCGCCCCAGCCCCCGGATAAAGCGACCAACAAGACGGATTAAATTTAACGAGATGCATCCTACCTGTCTGCCCGGCCGACTGCTTACACCTGCAGACGACCCCAAGGGAGGCCAGATATATATATGTATCTCTCCCTCTCTCTACTTTGCACTTTTATTTCGCCCGCGAGCGAGAGCTTTTTCTCTCTCTCTCTCTTCCCCCTTTCTCGCGTCTCTTTTTTTCCCGGTGGCGCGCACAACGTTGTAAATAAAAATTACCGAAATTTTCGGCGAAGCGTCGCCGCGCGGCGTTACTTCCATTCGAACGAATTTTGCACTCCCGCGGTTGGGAGAAACAACGAGGCCGTGTTTTTTTTTTTTTTTTTCAACGCTCGAAGAAGCGCATGAAAGAGTTACAAGGAGGATTTTTATTTTACTTTCGTAGGCTGAAGGAGGCCCTCGACGCTGACAATTTCGAGGGGCCACTCGAAGCCGCCAAATAAAGTACATACTTTTCAACGACCGCGACCATTCAAGTATAATTATCCCGAATTTTTCCGAGTCCCCCCCACCCCGGCGTCGGACTCGCGAGAGCCATGAATATTCACCGCGGACGAGACGTCGGCCCCGCGAACTTTTTCCCGGCTCCGCGGAAAATCCGGCAAAAGCCGAGAGAGGAGAGAGAAGATATCCGTCGTCATTGTTTCGATGACGGGCAAGAATTCCTCCTCTCTCTCCCGCGGGCAATAACGCGACCGGCTCTCCGAAAGCAATTGAAAAGCGGCGGGTCGCCGCGTTTTATGCGTTCCTTGAGAGGAGACGAGCTTTTCCTCTCGGCGGCCGCCGCAGCCGACTGCAGTCGCGGCTATCGAAAAAATGGATTTATTGCCCCGGCCGCGGAGGCGAATCGCTCTCTCCCTCTCTCTCTCTCTCTCTCAACGTTTATGCGCCGCGGTGCGCCGTAACGATGACGCTGCGGGCTTTTGTAAACGAACGGATTTATGGATACGACGCGATCGATCAATTTTTATTGTGCGGCTCTTCGGGCTGTACGTCGAGGAATAACCGATAAGCCCCCCCGCTTCCCGGAAGACGCGGACGCGTCCTCCCGGCTTTATTAGCGCGATATGTTAAGGGCGCGGAAAAGCGGCGCGTCTCTCTTTTTAATTGCGAGCCATTATTCAGGGGGTGGGAGAGAAGGGAGAGAGGAAGGAGTATATTAAATTCTAGTTAGAGAGAAATCCTCGCGGGGAATTTGAAAAATGCGGGTTATTTAAACGGAGAGGAGCTCTATCTCGGAAAGAGAGAGAGATAAGGGGATGGGAGAATCGGCTTTCTTCGACTTTGTGCAAACGGCGAAATTTAATATCGCGAGGAGGCGGCGCATTTGTAAACAAGCGAGAGAGAGAGAGAGCCGGAGGAAGAAAGGAAGGAAGGCAGAGCCGCCGGCGGGGTCGCGAAAAATTTCTCTCTCTCTCCTCCGGTAATCGGCCGGACTCGCTGTTTGCCGAGGAAATTCCCTCGATCGCGGAGTGCATCGGCTTTCCCCCGCCTTTCGAGGGCAGAGCGAGAGCAAATCTTATTAAGCGACCTGCCGAGTCACTCTCGCGCCTTTCCTCGAGCGCTTATTGGACTCGATGACTGCGAATAAAGTCTCCGGCCCGCAAGCGAGATGCGATTAACGGAGGCGCGAAAGAGTGCGCGCGTGTTTATCGAAACGGGGAGACGATCAAAGATCTCGCGAGCGAGCGAGCGACGACGGCGGCTGCGACGCATAATTAGGTGAAAAGCCTTCGGGGGGCGAAGAGGGAGAGAGAGAGCTTGCATGTGTGCGCGCAAGCTCTCCTCGTCCAAGGGCAAGGCCGCGTCGTCGCCGTCGTCGTCACATGGCGCGCCGCGCGCTTTTCCCGAGGACAAAAAAAAAAAGCGAGTGTGCGTACGCGCGCGCGCACGATAATAATCTGCGCAAGAGAGAGAGAGAGAGAGAGCGGTCATTAAACCGAGGGCGAGAGTGAGAGAGAGCTGACTGCGCGCGCGAGAGAGCGGAGAGAGATACAAGGTGTAGAAACAAAGGGCGCAAAGTTTGGGGCGAGCCGCGAAGAGCGTAAGAAAGAGGGAGCGAGAGAGAGAGAGAGAGTGAGGAGGGGCGCCGTGTCCCAGGATCAATACCGGCCGCTTATCCGAATCCCCTCTCGTCTTCTTCCACACACAGAGCGAGAGAGAGAGAGAGAGAGAGAGAGAGCGAGACCGGCAGCGACTGTCTATTCTTCGCGGAAAGACAGAGCCTCCGAGCGAAAGAAGAGCGGAAAGGTACACAAGAAGCGTTGCGCCCGGAGAGAGGCACGAAATTCTAGAGTGCCGAAATATAGTATACGAGAGTGAGAGAGGGAGAGAGCTTTAGCTCGTTCTAAAGCGGGCAAAGACCCGCCGACTTAGCAGACTCTCTCGTCAAAAATTTAGGATGTCCTCTCCTCCTCCCTCCTCCACCCGGGAGGCAGGCGAAGAGAGAGAGAGAGAGTCGAGAGATTGACCAAAAAACAGAGAGCCCCGCGCGCGTCTCGAGTGCCGCGCGGCTCGTTCCGATAAGCCGCGATTCCTCGAGGGCCCCGGCTAAACAGGATGATACACCCCGCTGCTGCTTCAGCGGGCATCCACCTGCAGCTTCTTACGCTTCCGCCGCTCGCCCGAGTGGCCGGCGGAGGCGCTCTGTCGCATAAATCAGGAGACGGATGTACACGCGGCGCAATAATATTCTATTCGCGCGAAAGAGAGTAAAAGAAGAAAAAAGAGAGGAATCTTCCATTTTCGATGAGTTCTGAAGAGAGCTGTCGGCGAGATTTATATTCCGCGCGCAGCTTTCTCCGCCGCCGCGGCGGTGTACACGGAGGGGGGGGGGGCGGCCCGCTCGCGCTCGGCGTTCCTCCTTTTGCGCGCCGCTCTCGCGCTGTACACACGGGGAGCGAGAGCCGAGCGAGAGAGAGAGAGAGCGAGAGAGCTGCACGAATTTAAAACACAAGCTTTTGAATTCAGAATGCAGCGCTCTTCTCCTTTCAGAAGGGTCCTCATCCCTTCCTCTTTATTCCGAATTCGTCGAGCGCGTGCACGACTACGACTAGTGCCGCGCGCACGACGACCGACGACGACGACGACTGCTGCCGCCACGAGCTGCATAGACGAGCGACGACGACCGACGACGACGACGGCGGCGGCGGGGCTGAAAGGGGATGCGAGAGGAGAGAGAGAGAGAGAGAGAGAGAGAGGCCCAAAGAAAGCCCGGACAATGGGAATAAAGGAGCGGAGAGAGCGCACGCGAGAATAATGGCATATTTTTTTTTTTTTACTGTTTTTTTTTCTTTTTTTTTTTCTCTCTGACGTCTCGCTCGTCTGTAATTCGGCCTGATTCCCCGGCCGGCTCTCTCTCTCTCTCGGCGTGTAATTAAAAATGCCGCCGCGCTTTTCTCGCTCACCTGCCGCGATATTTTTCTCGCCCGAGCGAGAAATCAATCGGGCCTCTCCTATATACACGCGTACCTATACACACCTAGGCGCAGCCTTCGAAAGGAGCGCGGGATTTCGTAACGAAAAGCAGCCGTTCCCCCCCGGCGGCCGGTGAAAGTGTATTGCCTGCACTCGGGGCCGCTGCCTCTCTTATAATTGGATACAAGCCGATTTCGCGCGCCGCCGGGGATGCAGCCGCGCGCGCGGTTTTCGCGGAGAGAGCAGAGCGCCATTAGGCGCGATTCGCCGGGGCCCCGCTTATCGCGCCGAGGGCCGAGACTCTCAAATCGCTCTCCCGGGTGTATATGCGCGCGACTTCCGCGCGCGCCGCGTAACAAAGCTATTTGTCTTGAAGATAGACGCAGGAGAGGTGGATAGGCCGCGCGGGTTTCCTCCTTTCTTCTCGCGGAGAATCGACTGCGTTACGTGTCCTGCAGGAGAGGGAGATCCTGAAGCGGACTCTTCTAATTTTCTCTCCCGAGACAGGCCGGTTATGCGGATCGCCGGAGGGACGGAGGCCGCGACTCGCTCTCGGCTTTTAATCCAATTTCGGGCGTCGAATTTTCGTGTCGCCGTCCGTCGGCTTATTACACATATTAATGGGAGGTTTGAAAAATTAGCGCACTTCGTTCTTGCGCGAGATTAATAAGCAAAGTTTCTTAGGACACAGTCGGCGCTCGATATTCGCGCCGCGGGAACGCAATAACCGGCGGCCGGCTGATAACGAAAATGACAAACGTTAAGGCAGCTGCAGATAGGCATCGGGAGATCGCGCGGAGATCGAGTATCGTCCGCAGCGGGACAAAGCGCCGCGTCATCTGGCCTTCGCCCGACAAGGACGGCGAGCGAGAGAGAGAGAGATAGAGAGAGAAGCGCCTAGCCAAAGAGGGATGGAGCCGCTTCTCTCTCTCCGCTCTCGGAGTATGTATATACGTTATACGCACATGGCTCTCCGGGCTCTCGTTTTTCCAAAAAAGGCCGGGCGCTGGCCTTCGCCGCTTCATTTTTTCCCTCATAACCTGTCAGTCGAGCTCTCTCTCTCTCTCCCGGCGGTTCGTCGGAGAGCTGCTGCTGCTGCTGCTGCGGCTGCCGCGGTGCAGGTCTCTCTCTCTCTCTCCGAAGAATTCGCGGGGCCCCGAGAGAGTTTTCGGCGAACGAATTCGCGCACTGCAGTTTGTTTTAGTAATCGCCGCGGCGGCGGCAACGGCGGCTCTGACGTCGATCGAAATTCCGCCTTCCTTGTTTAGAGCCGGCCGATAAATCGAATTAAGGCGAGACCGGCTTTCGAACCTGCTGCCGCCGCTGCTGCCGCTGCTGCGCCCAACGATAATTAAGAAAGATCGCAGCCGAGATTGGCGGACTCGCGCTCTACCGAGTTATTTCTCGCTCTCCGTCGCAGAATGCGGAGAATTTTTGCGGGGCATTGATTTCCTTTTATTCCCCGCTCTCTCTCTCTCTCTCGCTCTCTCTCTCAAGAGAGAGAGAGAGAGAGAGAGCGAGCGTTACATTATAACGCCGCGAGAGAGGAGTTTTTGCGCCTCGTAACGGTGTATAAATCATCGGGCTCCCAGGCCAGGCGACGGTGTAGGTAAATTATTCCGAGCGACAGAGTCTGCCGTGCGTCGCAGGCCCCGTTTCGAAATCCAAGCGTTTGTCGAAACTTTTTCCCGCGACTCTCTTTGCGGTGAACCGTCTCTCTCCCCCTCTCTCTCTCTCTCTCTCTCGCGGAGCTCGCAGCTGGAAAATACGGCTGTTAAACGTTCAAATCGCGGAATGAGCGGTAATTACGCGTTGCGCGACACCGAGACGCGGACGAATAAATCGCCGCGGCGACGGCGGCGGCGGCGGCGGCGGCTTGTGCCGCAAGAAGACGCTTTTAATGCGAGAGAGAGAAAACCGCCTCTCTCTCTCTCGGGCTAATGATTTTTGTCGGCGCCGCGGCCCGGGAATTGGGTTATCGGCCGCGTCTTACGTACGACTGCGAATCGATGTGATTTAGCGGGCAAAGTTCCGAGAGCGGCGCGCGTTTCTCGGCCCGCCCGAAAAATGGGGGAATTCATGGAGTTTAATTAAAATAGGCGCGCGCAAAAATCGCTCGCGGAAAATAGGATCGGCGGCCCATAAATTCGCGGCGCTCGTAATTAGCGCGGAAAACGGGGGGGAACGTCACTCGGGATGGATATAATTGAAAATTTAAATTTATCTGCGCGTCGCGGCGGCCTGCTCGCTGTATATGTACGTATATATATATATATATATGAGCGCTGCTAAAAAACGGCGCGTGTTCCTGCCGGCGGCAGAAATTTTGCGGTTGTTCCGCCGCGGTCGAGACCCCCCCGCGTTTATTTATACGAAAGAGCTCGACGTCGCTCAAACCGCGGCGGCGGGCGATTATCTCTCGTCGGCGATTTGTAGTTAAACCGAATATATTCCCCAACACAAAAGCGCGAATTAAAGGCAGAAAAAAAAAAAAAAAAACAACGACCACTCCTAAATGCGCCGTTAATAAAACGCGTTCGTTATCGCCCCAGACGGACTTGTTTAAAATAATGAAGCGGCAGGTTTATTGGGCGGGGGGGCTTGAAAAATTTGATATTGAAACTGGCCCTCCTCCCGCGAACAGCGAACAGCGGCGGCGGCGTCAAGTGTGGCCCGCCAACTTTTTCCGGCGGCGCATGAAAATTCGCGTTTTTTCCGCGGGCTTTTATATTCTATCGGCAGAACAAATATTTAACCAGCGGGCGAGTATTGCATTATCGCCGGGCTCGCGCAGATAAAGCCGCCGCGGGAGGAAAAAAAAAAAAGAGCGGCGCGAGTTCCTCCATCCGCCTAAAAGCTAATAAAGTATTCCGGCGCCGCGGCTGTAAATTCGGCTGCCGCTGCACTTCGAAAATCATCGGGCGTAAATCAAAAAAAAAAAAAGTGGCCCCCGCGAGCGAGAGAGAGAAAGAGCCGCGGCGTATAAAACCGCACCCGGGACATACATACAAAAATTTCCATTGCAATTCCGAGCTGGCTGCGTATTCCTCGAATTTTCACCCTCGCCCAAATCTCTCTCTCTCTCTCTCTCCCTCCCCCCCGAGGTGATGGAGCGCCGCGGGCGAAGACTTCATCTATCTTCCGGCACGCGATGCGAGTGTATACGCGCACACGCACATTCAAGAGGAGACACGGCAGCGGCGGCGGCGGCGGCACACACCAGTGGCCTCGTTTTTCTTCCTGTCTCTCCCGCGGGGGGTGGGGTGGGGGGGAGGGCGCGTGCGCCGCCTTATCTTCCACCCGATGTCGCGGCAGACGGCCGAGCCGATAAGCTAATGGTCAGCCCTCCTTGTCTGTACGCGCGGCCCGGCGATCAGTCACGCGACACCCCCGAACCCTTTTCCCCCCCTCCCGAGTAAAAATAACGCTCTCGTTAATCGCGAGAGAGGAGGGGGGGAGAGGCGACGAGGCGCCCAAAGCGAGCGATCCGCGCGCCGATTAATTATCGCTTTGTTATTTATAGGAAGAGTCGAGGAGAGTTTTTTTACTCGGCGCGGCGGCGGCGGCGGCGGGGATCGTTAGTCATCCGAGCCGCGGAACCGGCAAATTATTTAGAATATAATCGCCGCGCGCGGTTATTTCGGGAACGATGCATTCTCGTATTAATCGCGGTAATGGCGAGACGCTGAAAAAAAGAGGAGGAGGAGGAGCGCCCGCCATCGTTCGGTGAAAATATATACCGTCTTTATAGACGCGCGGGTCTCGGATTTTATTTCGTAAAGCGCTAGAAAGAGGAAGCAGTCCGTATAGTTCGGGGATCGAAGCTAATTTAAAATGCCGCCGACATCCCCCGGAATAAATAGCTAATTGCGCGAAATAAATCTGCGAGAGGAAAGCGGCGCTGTATACACGTACGTCGAGCCGCGCAGGTATATACGGTATACAGTATTACTTCCCCCCGGTGCCGGCAAGACTCGGCAAGAAAAATGCCCCGATTCCCGGAGACTATCAATGCGAGTATGAACATAAAGTTTTGTAGCGCTTTTCCGATCTCGGAGACTGCGGCCCGGAGAGAGAGAGAGAGAGAAAAAGAGTCCGATCGGCGCGGGGGGCTTGTAAAAGAAATGGCGGTACTTCTCTCTCCTCCTCTCCTCCCTCCGTCGGTGAAAAATCCGTGCGCCGCATTCCGGAGAGCTGCTGCTCTCCGGAGTTCGAAAATCATAGGATCCCCATTAGGAGACGAGTCTCCGAGTGTCCTATCTGTCTCTCGTCCCCAGAAACTCTCGGGTAATTTATACGTCTCTAATCTGAACGATAAGCTCTCCTCTCTCTCTCTCTCTCTCTCGCTCGCTCGTCGTTCGCGCCTCGAGGCCCTCGAGTACAAAGACACTGACGCATACGTACACGTATAATACGTTCTCGGCTCCTCGAGAACGCGGCGGCGGTGCATTTCGGGCCGCTGCTCTCCCTCCATAATTCAGGGAGCGCCGCTATCGCTCAAAATTACGAGGGAAAAGGCGAGATACGCAACTTTCTTTTTCCCGCGCCGCCGCCGCCGCCGCTGCAAGCGCCGCAGCTTTTTCCGGGAGAGATGCTTACGGGCCGCCGTAACTCCCCGACGGAGAAATACGCGGGCCTCTCCCGGCTTTTTACTCGGCCGCCATTTCTCTCTCTCTCGCTGCTTCTCTGTGCGCGCCGCAGCCGCCGCTACGTAATAAACTTTGACGAGGGCAAAAAATCGCGGGGCGTTACTTTTCGCTAAGCCGCGCGGGGATGAATAAAAGAAAATCTATCGAGCGCTCCGTATATGTACTTCGTTATATACTCGGCCGCGAGAGGCATTCGTCATTCCCCGAACTTTTGTGTGGCCGCGTCTCGTCGAGCTCTCGCGATTAAACTTCGCTTTTCGGCAGAGAGAGAAAAGTTTCGGACTACGTCTTGCAAACGAAATCTATACGTCTGTTTACACTGGCGCTTAGCTTTTTCATCGCCCCCGAGTATATATGTACGCGCACAGAGCGCGCGGACACACTTTTCGGCAGTTCCCGCTCGAGGCCAGGCGCGGCTCTTGAATAATTGAAAGCATTTATACGAGCGTCTAGTTTTTCTGGGCGTGCATACAAACGATAAATCTCCCCCGTCCCCCGACACGACGAAAACCCATCATCCGATCCCGCCGGAGGATCGAGCTGTGCGCGTATACGTATGCGGAGAAAAAAAGAATGTCGATAGGAGGGAAAAACAGGCTCATAATAGGCAGCGGCTCCCCCTTTCCCGCCCAGCGTGACTCAAGATCGGGACTCTCTCTCTCTCTCTGTTTGCCGAGCTTTACAAGGCGATCGGGAGATCTTCCTCCTCTCTTCTTTTTTTTCTCTCTCTCTTCTCTCGGCCAGCGGAAGACGAGGCGGCGCATGTGCGTTCGCGCAAAAACTTCCGCCCTCGATATATACATTTTTCGAGCGGCATTCACAGCCTCCCCGTACACAATACGCACACGCGTATAATACGTATCCGTCTCATCTCCGCCCTTCGCGCGCGGGCGCCGCTCCTTGGGAAAGCCTCTCTCTCTCTCCCCCGGAGGAGAGAGGACAAAAGCGGCCCGCGAACGTTTCCGGCTTTATCCTTATGCCGCTGGTAAACTATGCGCCGCACTGCCGGAATTCCAGCGGACGCCGCATTACCATAAATATCTCGTTCGCGCTTTTTGTACGTACAGCCAGTCCGACGAGGAACCGGCCGGCGACGACGACGACGACGACTCTCCTATCGCCCCCGGGGAAACTTTCTTTTCCCGGAGAGACGTCGAGGCCGATTAGCTTTATTTAGGGGAAAGAGAGAGATCTCTCCGCGTTGATTTTCTTTTTGCCCCCCCCCCCCCCGAAAAGTTGTCGCGCGACGTGACGCTTACCTGCGACGGAAAAGAAAAACGACCGCTCGAGTCAAAAGTCGCGCCGAGGAGAATATATAGCATACAGTGGACTTAATTGCCGCCGGGAAATTCAGCAAGAAAGCAGTTTCCAGCGGCGGGTCTCTCGGTCCGCGCAAAAATCCGAAAAAGCCCAGAGAGGGAGGAGGGGATCCTCCGCGCGAGATAAGAACTTCGCTCCCGGGGCGATGAATCAGCTCTCTGGGCGCGCGGAAAAATAGCCGCTCCCTCGCGCCCCCGGAGGACGCAACAAAAAGCGGTAGCTCATCCGCGCGCGCGTCCAGTTAATCGGCGCGGCTTCTCTCGACATATGCGCCGTCGCGGTCCATAACGCTCCTTCTCTCTCTCCCCCGGGAGCCGGCGCGCGCTGCTTTTTCTGAATCATCATCGTCCTCGTCGTGGTCGGGGACGCCGATCGCGCGCACAAAGTGCGTCCCAGAGGAAGCCAAGACGGCATGGGGTTTCCGGAGAGAGAGAGAGCTGCTGCTGCTGCCGCGGGGGGGAAATCGGGGGCCCTCCCCACCCCATTAACGAGTCCCGGCGTTCATTAGACCTGACCCGAGAGCCGCCTGCTGCCGCGCTGCCAAGTGGCGTCGCCTCGTTTTATATATATATATACATCTAAGTGTCTAGGAGAGCGCGGGAGAGAGAGACAATGGCGTTTGTTATGAATAAATTCCGGCGGCGGCGGCGGTCGGGGGAGTTTTAACGGGCGATTTTCTGGAAAAAAAGACGCGCCTCTCTTTTGTTGCCGCGAGACTTGACAGGTTAAATTGCCCCTCGTTGAAATACGGCGATGCACAAAGCAGAGCCGAGTAAGAGAGAGAGAGAGGCGGTCATTGTTGTAAGCAGAAGGACACCGGGAGAGAGACTTTTTAACGGTGAGCGCGCCGTCGCCGATCGCCGAGCAGCGCTGAATGGGGGCTTTTCGACTCGCCTTTCTGCGAGAGAGAGAGAGAGCCGGTTAAAAAGCTACCCCCCTCCCGCGCCCGGTAGCTCTAAATTACACGTTAATACGCGGCTAATTGATGTGTACACACGCCGAGGAAAGAGGGAGCGGGTATACGAATTTAAGTGGCTCCTCGCGAGGCCGCCGCCCCGGTAAATCGCTGTTTAAAAGCGCGGCGGACACACGCGCGAGCAATAGGCGCGAGAGCTGCACTTTGCGAAAACGGAGGAACTCCGTGCGCGAGCGATGTATAAAGCAGCCGTGCATTTTTCCAACCCGGGCATTAACCGTCCGCGAGCGAGTCGGTGATTATCCGCGCGTAATTAGACGCGGGGGCGAAGCGTCGAGCGGCGGCGATTAACAGCGGACGTATTATAATAGAAAAACGATGTAACGTCCGCCGAATTCGGAAAATCAATTTAGATAAGGCGGCTCGGCCCGTTGGAATTGACACGTCTCTGCCCCGGGACGTATAAAGTCCGGGACGCGCGCATAATAGAAGTACGTATACGATAATCCCCGGCTCGGACACAAAAGAGCTCTCTCTCTCTCGCGTCGGGGCTAATAAAGCAGCGGCGGCTCGAGCAGTAAATCGGCAGGTCTATCGGTAATTATCGTTCGTGGGCGTCGTCGGCTACCGGAGAGGTCAGCCGTCTCTCTCTCTCTCTCTCTCTCACTCCACCTGACGCGGCTCGTTGGAGAGCTCCGAGGGAGAGAGGGAGAGCTACTTCACAACCGGCTTTTTATGTCGGCGCTCTTGAATTGTCCGGCGGCCGACGAGTGAGAGAGAGAGAGAGAGAGAGAGCGAGCTTATTATCCGCATTATTTGAGCCGTCTCCTCGTTTACCCCCGGCACTTCCTGTCGGTCCCCCGACGGAGCCTGGAATAATAGTCATTAACGTCAGGTACGATTCCACTGATCAAAACGGCTCTCGTGAGCGGCTCTCTCCCTCTCTCGCGCGGCTCTTCACGTCTGACCCAATGCGCACTTTTTCTCTCTCTCGCTCGCTCGCTCGCTCGCTCCGGGGCTCTTGACGCGTGCATATGAGCGACCTTGCGAGCCTCTCCAACTTTTCTGGAATGTGGAGGACGCGCACGTGTTGATTCAGGCCGCCGAAACTCGAGGAGAGCCGCCGCCGCCGTCGACCGCTAGATGATGCATGCCATTATATCCTGGCCTCTCCGCTAATTGCGCCGATTTGCCGCGGGCGAGGAGCGCAAAAATCGTAATGAGCCCCGAGGGCTAATTTTACTGTTGCTGCGCCGGTTTATTAATCGACACCGACAGCTAAAGGAGCATCTCCCCGCTCGGGACTCGGACGAGTTTTTATAGCTGCCGTGTACAGGAGTGTTGCTTGCGAAATCGCGTGTATTGCAAATTCGAGTCGGGAGATTGGTAAGCGCGCTGCCGCAACAAGTGTATTTTTTAATCTCGAGGATCGCGGTTGAGTGTTCATCGTTCTCTACGCTCCGTACAAGAATTTCTGCCGTCAAACCCGTCGCTTCCCGGTAATAATAGAAACCGAAAGAAGCCCAAATTGAAATAAACTCTTTAACTCGACGTCGTCGGCGAGTGTTAACCGCAAAAAAGCATCGTAGATCCTACGGGAAAATCCTCTCCTCCTCCGCGGCGACGACGCGCCTTTGTGCGCTCCTTAGTAATTCTCACCACCCCAGGCCTGCCCGCGTATATTTAGAGCTTTACGAGGCTGGAAAAGCCTTAATGGCTTCTTAATGACGGAGCGAAGGGATGCGCCCGATGTGCCCGATACCGTCGTCGTATACGTCGCAGTCGCGCCGCGGCGGCGATCGGGGTATATCGGGATTTATTTCCGTCCGCCGCCGCGGCGCGCAGCGTTCACACGTCGTCGTCGTCGCGCGCCTCTCTCTCTCTCTCTCTCTCTGTCCCGCGGACGTGTTTATTTCCGTAACGAATGATTTGCTGCCCGAACGCTCCCTCCCGCGTAATTAATTAGCCGACGTATATCACTCCCGCCGTTTTCTAAATCTCGCTTCCGCTTCTGCCGCGCGGCGGCGGCGGCGGCTCTTTTTTCAGATCGAAGACGCGACGAGAGCGAACGGCTAAACAGAGAGCGACCAGAGGGGGCCCCCGCGGGAATTTCGAGTCGCCGTGTTTGCTTTCTCGAGAGAGACTTTATGGGTGCCGGCGGATTTTTATACAAAGGAATTAATATGTTTGGAGCTCGGGTTTAAGGGAGTGAAACTTTTATGGGGTCGGGCGTGAAAATTTGTTTGCTTCTGTAAACAATTATTGTGAAACGGAGCGAACGGGGAAATGGAATAATGCCGAAAATACACGCGCGCGCGCGCGCGCAGGAAAGTTTTTGTCGAACTTTAAATACTGCCGTCGTTCCTGTTTATTTTGTAAACTTTATACGTCGCTCGTGTACACCAACACGCAGGTTCCAAAAAAATTGGTCAATTAAAAAGGCCCGAAACACCGAGCAACTTTAATTTTTCCGTCGCGCCGACAAGTAAACTATACACAATAGACCCAAAAATCCAAGGACAAGGAAAAAAAGGAAGAACGTTGTACCCGGGAAAACGGCGTAATTGCATGAGAACCCTCGGGACAAACGTACACACACAGAAACACCGAGTGCCCAATTAAGTCGGCGGTTGATAATCTCTTTTTAAAAACTAAACCCGCTCGCACCGGATGCGGAGGATCCTGTCGGACGCTCTCCGCGCTTCATATTGATTTCCCCCTCGTCCTTAAATCCATCTCTCTTGGCCGGGAAATTTAATAACTCTCTCTCTCTCTCTCCTCGAGTGCAGAGCCACTCTCTTCCTCCGTCTCCGGCGCCTTTTGTGCCGCGCGGGAATTGGAAATCATCTTTCTCACTTACTATATATATCTCTCGAGCGCGCGCGCGCGCGCATTATAATCCGTGAAAAATCAATCTTCATATACCGAGAGGAGAGAGGAGAGGGCCAGCCAGCATGGAGGTGTCAAAACAGATCGGCCGGCCACTCGACAACTCTCCGCGAGAGCGCGGCGCGTCCGATCGCTTTCCCAGGATATTGGCTGTTACGAGGAGGGCCAGCTCTGCTTTTCCGAGGCAGCTCCATACGCCTGTCACTTTCTTCGCCTCCCCCCTCGAAGCTGCTTAAGGCCCGCCTAATGAAGATTGACAGGCTCCCACGCGTTTATTTCTCTCTCCTCCCCCGGGATTTTGGAAGCCTCTCCTTTTTTTTCCCCGACGCGACACATCTGCGATAAGATTACGGGAGCTGCCTGTCTCGCTCCTTTTTTTAATGCGCCTCTCGGTTACATCGTTATAATGCCGGGGAACGGGAAACAATATTGTGCGACTGGACGCACGATGAAGCTATACGAGGAAGCTCGTTAATGCGAGCTTGTACGAGGACGATAAGCCACCGTTGATGGATCAGTTTAATTTTTCCGGATCCGAACCTGGCTAATACGTCAAAGGAACTAAAGGCGGGGAGAGAGACAAATGACCCGGATTCTCGGAGAGGGCAGCTATAATACGGAAATATCGCCGCGCGCGGCAACAAACTTCGAGAGAGATCCTCCGGAAGGGAGGGACGAGCGGGAGTTTTAAATTATATCGGCGAAGAATTATTTCGCGCGAACGTCGGAGATCCCCCCGTCGACTAATGGAATCGACTCGACCCCGGATTCGTCAAGTCGCCTCTCTGTCTCTCTCTCCGTCCCCGATGCGGGAGAGAGAGCGAATTATGATTGATCGGCTCCCGCGTCTTTGACGTCGCCCAATTAACCCTCCAGCGTCGATATATATCCGGGGAAAATCCGAATTTCCAGCCGGATTATTAAAAAGAGAGAGAGAGAGAGAGAGGGGGGCGAAATTTCTCGACCGCCCCGTAGTTTATTAGCTCCGCGTCTCAATGACAGCGACTCGCGGAGGTGTGGCTCGGGTAATTAAAATGTTCCTCCACTCCCCCGTCTCGAGTGTGCGGCGCTGCGGTTGTTTTTTTTTTTTCTGAAAAAAAAAAAGAAAAACCCTCCCCGATAATTGCGTGATCGATCCGCGCGCGACGGCTCTCTCTCTCTCTCCTTTTTCGGCTCTCCTCTCTGTCCCCGGAACGTGTTTTGCGCCGGAAGCTCATCGAGCATTAAACTGCCTTCCCTCCCCCCTTCCCCGCCCCGCTCGATCGCTGCAGAGTCAAAGTATGCGAGAGCGCGGGGCTTTGTTTTTCCCTTACCTTCCCGTTTTATCGCTCCGAATCTCTCTCGCTTTTTTTTTCTCTCTCCGCCTCGAAAAGCCAATCAATCGTCGGGCGAAAATCGATGCCAGACTCTCTCTCTCTCTCTCTCTCCGGCGGACGAAAATCAATTAGTCCGCCGAATCTCTCTCTCTCCCAAAAACGTCGAAAATCTCGAGAGCGCGCCTCTCTCGCTCCGGGGGAAATATAATCTCTCTCTCTCTCTCTCACTTCGGGGCCCCGGGAAATTCGAAATTAAAGCGCGAGAGCGATATGTATTCGCGATATGCGCATGAAAACGGAAAATTATTGCTTCCCCCCCTCCCCCCTCGCCTTCCGCTCTCTCTCTTCTTCCTCCCGCGCTAAATATTCATATTTTTGCCGATAAATCTGTTTAGGGGCGCGGAGCCGGATAACTTGTATTTTTTCAGAGTTATTACTTTCTCGAGTGCTTTTCGGAGTCGGGAGAGAGAGAGAGAAAAAGTCATTATTGTCTTATGCAAATTTATGATAAGCAAACGGCCCCCGCGCTCCTTCTCGCTCGCGAGAAAGTTTATAGAGAGATCCCCCCCTCTTTTTTAGTGCTCCGGATTATTGCTCCCGTAAAAGCGGCGAACTTGAGTTACATCTTACTGAAAAGTAAAAACGCGCCTCCCTCCCTTCGCTCGCGATGCGCGGCGAATTAATATTAAGATAATAACTCGCCGACTCGCGGAGAGGAGTGAGCGTGTATTATTAAACGCGCAATTTACTACTCGAGAGCGTCCAATCACTGTATATATACCTCTCTCCCCGCCTCTCTCTCCCACCGCTTCACGTCGGGAACAGCAGTGCACCGACACCGTTATCTTAATACTGCGCAAATACTCGTACTTTATGGGAAAGTCGCGGCTAATTGAACGAGCGAATGTTTAATTATTATCGAGGAGCCGCGGCGCGCGGGGAAAAATTTCAAATTGTTTACACGACGTTCTCGCCTGGAAATTCGTATAGCACGTATATACAGGCGGATCGTCTCTCTCCTTTTTTTTTTTTCGCCTTCTGGCGTTCTGCTTATAAACTCGGCCCTCTTTTTTTTTCGCTTTTTTAAATCTGCAATCCCGTGTAATCCTAAGCGTAAAAGCCCCGACAAAATTTAATAGGATTTACTCTGCCGCCGCCGGGGAAAAAAGCCGGGCTTCAAACATCTGCACGTGAAATTCGTATTTTTCAGCCCTCCTCCCCCTCCCCCTCCCCCACCGAGCACTCGCGCTCAATTCCCACGCAAATGCCCGGAGAATTGGCGTCGATTTCGAGCCGATATCTCCTCCCCCTCTCTCTTTATTTCATTATCGCGCTCGATGACGCCGTAATTTCGTTCCATCGGCATAATGAGGAGGGCAATTTTTAATAAACCGCCGCGGCACGCGACGTAGGTCGCCTCGGGAGAGCGTAAGGACGTACCCGGGGGTTCAATGGAAATATGGCTCTCTCGGACACTTTGATCGAGCGATTATCGACTGCTGGAAATTGGAGACGGGCGGTTGATACGGTCCTTTATTATTCACGCGCTTTTTATTCATATACATTGTGTATATTAATCGATCGACTACGCGATGTACCGGAGAAACGACTGTCATTAGTATTGTTGCGTAATTGCCGCTTACGCAACTCAAAGTTTATATAGAAAAGAAAAAAAAAAGGAAAGAAAAGGCACACAGCCGCGCGACGCTCGGCTTTCTCGGAAAGCCCCGACGACAATATTCATTACTAAAGCCCTCTCGCGCGTTTGAAAAGCCTTTGTCGGATTATTAGCGGTTTATCCGCCGCTTTTCCTCTCTCTCTCTCTCCTCTCCCTCCGCGAAAAGGCGCACCGCCGCCGCGCGCTCGTAAAAAGCGCGCTCATCGATGCTAAACTCTAATGAGACCAAGGCAATTTGAATGGAGCTCCGAGAGAGGAGAGCGGCCTCGCCGCGCGGCGTACGTACAGTCTCTCTTGCTCTCCGTAAGAATATCTGCATAGAATTAAGAGGTATAAAAAGCGCGCGCTCGGCGAACAATGGGAATCATCAATAAGGCGCGCGCGCGCGCGCGGCCGACCGAGTGAAAGATATCTCTCGCGCGTTTTCCATCTGGGCTCTCTCTCTCTCTCTCTCTCTCGTAATGACGGGGCTCGGAAAAAGGCACATATACCCGCGCGCACAATGATATAACCGCGCGCGTACGTACCCATATCTCCTCTTGCGAAACTCCGCGCTCCGCGTGGATAATCGATCGCGCGTGAGAAAGTGCGTTTCACTTTCCTATAGGCTCATCGCGCCGCGCGAGAAGGGGGGACCACACCGCGGGGCCCTCTGCATTACGGAGGTTTCATAAAAAATGGGAAGCTTTTTCACGACGCGGGCGGGGGCGAGTTTTTCCTCCGAAAGCAATCGCCGCGCCGACGATTCGGCCCTCTCCCGGGCGATTGTCACGGTGCGCTCTCGGCTCCTTCGCGCGGGCAGGAAGAAGCGCCGCCGCCACGCTTCGCCGCCGCCGCTGCATGTCGCGGCAATTACGAGCGGGGCCGAAAGGAAGGCGCATCAGCCGCAGCCGCCGAAAAAAAGAAGCGAGCCCGCCGCCGTCGCGCTCGATGATACGGTGCCCCCCCCCGCGCCGACGACGACGGCACGCACGGCCTACTTTTTGTGAGCGCGCGTATAATGTACCTGCAGTCCCGGGAAATTCCGTGCCGGGACGCCTTTGTGGGAGCTCCGCCTGCGAGGCGGCGCGGGAATTTTCGGTAAAACTACGCAAGGCGAAATATCCTTAGCCGCCTTCCTCCGTATAGTAACTTTCTCGGGTATTCCGAAAAATGGCTGAAAAAAAGGAGTGGCGGCGCGGCTCGAAATTCGGGTAATATATATCGGCGGCGGCTGACGCACGAAAAAGCAGTCCCTTATCTCGCCGACAATGTACATTCCGGAAAGTTATGAATACACGTCCGTTCCCGCGGACATTCGGCCGACGATCGACGTTCCAAATATCCCCATTCCGCGGCTCTCTCAAAATTGGCAGCGGAATTTGCGGCGGCGGCGGCGGCGGGCCGTAAAAGCTCAAATTCCTAAGTCAACGGCTCAATTAGTCGCGGGAGAGCCTTCGAGTCTGCGGCCGTAAACACTCTCGGGGCCCCGCGCGTGTCTCCGGCTCTCTCTCTCTCTCTCTCCGCGCACATAACGGCGCGGGGGCTTGTAAGCCGTGTAATTTTCTGTCGTACACGCGGAAAGCTCGCCGCCCGGCGATAAAGCTCTCTCTCTCTCTGTCGCGCATCCTTTTTCCTCCCGGGCGTCGCTCGTTATTGACACCCGCGAGGGGTGGGGGGAGAAGGCGCAATTAGTGCGCGACGCCTAATGCTCGGCTGGGCGGCGACGACGACGTCGTATACACGGCTCTCTCGCTCGGCGCGCAAATTATCCGGGCGCATTGTTTCGTAAAGCGCGCGCGACGGGTGAAAAGTAAAAAAAAAAAAAAGGGGCCTCGGCAGTTTAGCGAATCTATTACGGAGCCGGGGAGCAAGAGTGAGAGAGAGGGAGTGAAAAAAGAGAGCCTCTTCCTGCCTCGCGCCGCCGCGCTCCCCGGCAAACAAAAATTCGAGAATAAAACTCGAGTTTTACGGGCGGGGAGCTAAAAGTTACGAGGTCGTAATTCAGGGAGAGGCGGCGGCGGCGGCGGGGGCAGTTTTAAAAAACTCCCGAATTTCGGCAAGACGCCGCCGCCGCCGCCGCCGCCGCGGAGATCGAAATAATGTTCGAGCTCTCTCCGGGCGCGCGCGCGTATATGTTTAGAATCGGGCAATAAAGCGTCGTCGGGGCAGCGGGCGCGAAAGCAAAGCAAACAATTTATCGGGCAATATCTCGGGAAGAAAGCGAGCGGTAGTCAAGCGCGAATGACTCGGCGAAAAGATCCTCTCCCGTATCGGGAGAGAGGGGAGGGGGGGGGACCTGTAAACTACGCCATTATTCTGTCATTCGGCGAGTTATTGCCGGGCCGAAAAAATCTCCTCTCTCTCTCTCTTTCTCTACCCGACGACTTTCCAGAGGAGAGAGAGAGATAATACGGCCTGGAGCGAAGCAAGAGCGAGAGAGAGAGAGAGAGAGAGGGCTCGATTTTCATTTTGCGCTCGCCTCCGAGAGGAGATAGAGGCTTTGATAAAAAGCGATATTGTGCGTCTCTCGGGGCCTCGCGCGCGCGATAAATTAAAACGACGCCGCGCGCTGCCCGCGAGAGTAAAATATACGAGCCTCTTAAACTATTCGCCCGGGAATGCGGAACGGCCGGAATTCGAGAAAACTCTTATCGCGGCGCGCCGCCGGAGAGAGAGAGCCGCGCTGACGCCTCTCCCCCAAATCAACTTTCAATTTCTCGCGGCGCGGCCGGCCCGCGGAAAGCTCTCGAAGGTGCCCGCGGAGTTCAGGGTCGCGGGGGGGAGGAAACTTTGGAACGCGCACCGAGGTCCAGAATCGAGTGCACGGAGATGAGGGGCTCCTTCCCCGCGAATTTCGGGCGAATTCGGAGGGAAAAATAATTGGGAGTCGCGGGCCGCGCGGCCGCAAGAAAAAAGGAACAGGTGCGCGGCTCGCTCTCCTCTCGGTGTGATCCTCGGGCTCCTTCTCTCCGCTCCGGGATATTATCCGCGTTTGAGCGAGCTGCTTTTAATAGGTGAGAAAGCGAGCGAGAGAGTGAGAGCAGCAGCCGACAATGAAGGGTCGGAGTATAGGCGCGATAATTAATTGTGCCCAGGAGCCAGACCAGAAACGCGCCCCCCCCCCCCCCAACGGCGCACTGCAGGAAAGCCGAATTTTTAATTAAGGAAAAATAAACCCGCGCCTTTCATTCTCTCTTTCCCTCTCGCCTTTTCCCCCCTTCGCCCGCTTCGAGAGCGTCTCACCGACCGACAGATATGCGTCGTATATATATACACTCGCGGCTCTCTAATGAGCTTAATTACGCGGAGGCTCGTCGCGAAATTTGAGGAAAATATCATATACAATACTCGAGCGAGGGAAACCGTCTCCCCGCGACAAAGCCTCCCGCTGAAAAAGGGAAGCGCTCTCTCGAGAGCCGAGACAGAGAGTTTTGAGTTTCGCTCTGAAAAAATCATCAGCTCCCGAATGACATATATACATTCTCGCTTTGGACTCTCGAAGGCGCACTTGTTGGAGTCCCGAGTCTCCGCGGTGAGAGAAAAGCAGCCGGAATCTTAACCGCACCGCGCACGGCGAGTTGCATAACCCGCGGAGAGCACCACGGAGCACTATGGATTCGAAAACATTTGCTTTGCCGAGTCGCGCCGCGGCTCGGGGATTTAAATATCTCTCCTCTCTCTGTGCAGCGGCTCTCGCCGGCGGATGGAACAGCCGCGGAAAGTTATGAAATGCGAAAAGAGGCGCGAGCGAAAAGAACGGCCCTCCTGTATACCTTTGAGAGAGCTCCGCGCGTTTATATCGCCGAATTCTCATCTCTCTCTCTCGCGCGCGAAAACCCGTAATATCGAGGATATACGTAACAGCGGCGGCGGGAAGCTGCGACAAATCGAAACTGTATCGCCTCTCTCGTCCCCCGCGGGACTCTGCGAATATTAATATACGGGAGCGATCGCCGAGAAGCGTGTAGTGTAACGCTCCGAAAAAAATTTCGAGGCTTCATTTAAAAGTCGCGAGGGAGGGCTGTGCGCCGCAAAAAAGGCCGACTAATTAATTCCGCAGCTCCGCGGAGAACGGAGAGAGAGAGAGAGAGGAAAAAGCGAGAGCCGCGACTTTTACGAGGATCCTCGCGGCGCTCTTGAATTTTCCCGGGGCCGCCTTTGCGGAGTTATAAAAGAGAGAGAGAGAGAGAGAGAGCGGCCCTCTGTTTATTTTCGATGTGTCGGCCCCGGCGCGTGCTGCGCGTCTCCGGGTTCTTTAATCTTCCGTCTCTCGCCGTGAAAACAAACCCGGGAACGACGGGAAACGAGAGGATGACGTCTCGGGGCTTTTCAATTATTTTTATTTCTCCCTGTCAAATACTCCCCCCCTCATAGCCCCCTCGAGAACTTTGGGGGATATCGAGAACGCGCGACGAGCGCTAATGAAGATTACCGTGTTTATTGTTTTAACGAGGGACTCTGGAGGAAAAAAACGTCGCGCCCGCATTATTTCCCGGGGAGAAGACGAGTTTTCGGGGAGTCGCTGATTTCGGTCGTTGTTTGGACGTACAATCTCGGTTTCGAGAGCCGGATTGCGAAAAGCGTCGTCGTCGTCGTCGTCCTCGTCGTCCGGTTCGCACAAAGTTGGGCAAGTTCGGAGTAGATTCGAGGCGGGCAAAGTGCGATTATTGGAGAGCTCGGCGGCGTTTCGAAATTGAAATAATAACGAGAGAGATCCTAATCTCCATTGTCGGTGGCATTCGGACTCGCAATATAATTCGCCGCGATGAGAGATAAATTGAAGCTAAAATCCATACGGCCGCGCCGCGCTCGAATGGAGTGTATATATAAATTTGGAGTATTTTCAGTCGGATTTTATCGCGGGGCGCCGCGTCGCGATTTCAATCGGTTCAAAGCGTCATTACCTTTTATTACCCCGAAAAAAAAAAAAGGAATCGGTGAGAATTCCGATCGGCGCGCCGAGCGCATATAGATTAATTCCGCCGGCCGGTCGCCGCGGGGGAGGGTAGGGGAGGTCGCAAATATTGGCTGTTTCAAAATTTGAGCGAATTTCATATTTGCCCGCGTCGAAAACTGCAGTCTCCGGCGCGCGGGGCCGCTAAATGCGTTATTTACTTTGATAAGTTAAGCGCATTACCGCTCGGCGCTCTCGCCTTTCTTGGCCCTCGCGTTCCGATGCAAATATAGGGCTGTGCGCGGAGAGAGGCCCTGTTTGCCCGTTTGTTTATTTATACGGCAAACTCGGCGGGGAGGAGGAGGAGGGCCGACCGCCGCCTGGCTTCCTATATACTTTCGCGGGGGTAATTGTCCAAATCACCTTCCTTCACTCGTTACCATTTTTAGGAGAGCGACGGCGGCGGCGGCGGCAACGGTACGGTCTCAAGTGGCCGGAAAATTGAAACGGGAGCCGTTCCGTGTGTGGTTAGGCCTTAAAGCAAATGTGCACCTTTAGCCTGATTGGCCGGCCGATAGATTTCAGATAATTTTAAAACGCGGCCCAGTCGGTCGTACCGCATCGATCGCAAAACCCGCCGCCGCCGCCGCGCGCAAACACCAATTCCCGCGGCAGCGCGCCGACGAGTTATTGCTTTCGGATTAACTGCCGTGTTTGCTCTCCGGGCGCTGTTTTTTTTTTTTTTTTTTTTTAAAGAAAACTTAACTCACGGAGCAGAAGAGGAGGTGAGGTAACGATCGCCGAGGTGTTCCGGCGCATCAACTTACCTGAAACAGAAATAAAGGAAAATTTAATAGAAATTTCATCGCGCGCCGTGTGCGTAAAAAGGGTTAGAGGCCCCATTATTGCCTCCCCCCCACCCCCTCGCCTCCTTTTTCCATTTGAGTTTTTATACTCGCGGCGGGCGCAGCGGCCCGCGGTTATACTGTTAGCTTTAAAATGCATTAACGAGATGACTCGGCTAGAATAAGTGCAAACGAGCGAGAGAGCCTGACGTAATCTCACTTACAGACAGGTGAAGACATAAAGTCCGCACCTGCCTACATTTCTCAAATGAAAGCTGCTGCTGCCGCCGCAGGAAAGTAATTAAATTACGTAAAGAGAAAAAAAAAATCGAGCGACGACCGCCGCTTGACTCTCTCTCTTTCTCTCCGCGAGCGAGAGGAGGGAAAAAAATATAACGAGAGACTTTGTCGGGGGAGGGGGGGAGAAAAAAAGAGCGGCTCCGCTAATAGATCATGAAATGATTTTCGAGGGGGCTTCGCGCGCAGAGAGAGAGAGAGCGAGATAATACCGTATATTCCGAAAGGCGGAGCGCGGCGCGCCGCGCGCAAAACTCGTCAATATTTTTTCAATCTCGCGATATACATCTCTCTCTCTCTCTCTCGCTTTTTAGCGGAGAGAGAGAGAGCTAAAAGAGCTCGGCGGCTCTCGCTATAAAATCAAGTAATTCCCCGGCACGGCAATCGATAACAATAACTTGCGAGCCATAAATCCGATCGTATAAACATCGGCGGCGGGGCTGCAGAATTTTCCTTTGGAAAATAATTCGCAATTTTTAGCCCGCCGCTAAAAGCCCTCCGTACGTATATATGTGTGCACCTCGCGCGAAAAAAAGTATTAAGCCCCCCCTCCGCGTCCCGGTTCGTAATCCATTATATCGATTCGAACAAAGTCTCTCGCGCGGCGGAGCCGCGCTCCATTACGGGGCCCTAAGCCGGAAACCGCAAATATCGGAATAAAGTTAAATAAAAGCAAACCCCCCCCCCCCCGTCGCCGTCGAAATCGCCGACGTGCCTCCGTGAAATTTCGGCGAGAGCGGAACGTGAGCCGGAATGAGCGCTGGAAATAAAGGCGAAAAAGGAGGAAAAGAAGGTAAGAGAAAAAAAAAGAGAAGAACCAGCTGACGCGCGCGACTCGCTCTCGTCCCTGTCCGTGTCTCTCTTTTCAGCGGAGTCACGCGTGCGGAGCGAAGAGAGAGAGAGGCAGGCGAAATAGCGGAGAGAGGAAAGACACAGCAGTCGGCAGTCGCAGTCGGCAGCAGCAGCAGCAGCAGCGGGCTTTTATTATTTATTCGGGCTGCCGGCGGCGGCGGCGGCGGCGGCGCCATAATGCGAGATCGACTGAAAATATCCGGGGGCACTTAGCACTATCTACAAAGGCTAATGTAGCCGACCGATAGGCGAGAGCGCGTGATTTCTCAATCTCGCGAGGACGAGAGAGAGAGAGAGAGAGAGAGGGCCGATTAACCGTTTTATATATTTCCAAGCGAGTCCGCAGAGAGTGAGAGAGAGAGAGAGAGAGAGAGAGGGAGTCGAACAAGATTAATGGCGGCGGTTGTATTCTCTCGGATTCCGAGAAAAACTTTTCGGGAGGACGGGCTTTTACGAGCGCGTGAACTGCACGCTACACCCCGGGATATACATATCCATAATGCACCGCGTATGTATTCGAGTGCGCGCTCGCGTCTAATTGCCGGCGGGAGGAGGAGGCGATAATTTTATTGGCCCGAGAGAGAGAGAGCACAAAGCGGCGAGGAGAGAGAGCCTCGTTACTTTCCTACTCGGGGAGGAGGAGGAGGAGGAGAGATAAGGATCGCTTCCGAACATCGATGCCTTCTGTTAATTGAATGCTAGATGAGCATCTACGGGGAACGTTCGATAATTAACAGGAATACATCGAACTAGAAAGGGAATCGCATTTAAATAATTAGCCCCCCTTCAAGAGGAGAGAGGGGTCAGGTTTGAAATTCAAATCCCCGGCCGTTTTGACTGCTTATACTTCCAGATTGTGAATAAAAGTATGCGCGCGCGCGCACTCGGAAATGCATATAAAGCATGTTTATGCGTTAATTTAAAATGCAAATGCGAAAAAGCGAGAAAAGAAGGAGAGCACAAGCTCGCGAGGATAAAATTACGCGCGAGCGGCGAGTATCTATCTCCTAATGTATGCATAGAAATAAAGTGAACGCCGTGGGAGGGGGGAGGGAGGACGGACCTCGTAGATACTGGATAGTTTAAGAGCGGCCCGGCGCACATTACGCCAGATAAGTGGACGCGTATTCTTTCCTTTCATCTCTCTCTCTCTCTCTCTCTCTCTCTCTGAAGCTCCTGGCTTATCGGTCCCACTTAAAGCGCCGTAAGTGTAACGATCGGTTATTACGCCTCTCTCTCGTTTTCGATTTCCAGCCGGAGAATTTCTCCGACTGCTCGCGCGGCGGAAGTAAGCGCGCGCTGGGAGTCCGTTGTTTCTCTCCGCGGATCGTTAAGAGGAGACACAATGCCGCCGCCGCCGCCGCGGCGGCGGAATATCGTCGCTTCGCTCCGGAGAAAAAGATGAGTCAATAATCGCGGCGTCGTCGTCGCCGCCGCCGCCGCCGCGCGCCCTGGAAAATATTCGCTTAAAGCCAAGTCGAGCGTAGAAATTGCGGGGGAACAAAGGCGGACTGCGGTTGCCTCATTAGTAGAAAGCGACTCTCCCTCCGCAGAGAGAGAGAGAAAAAAAAAAGGAGCCGCAGCGCACAAACACACACACCTCGCGCCTTTCGGGGGAGGGGGGGAGACTCCTCCATTCACGGCCGCCTTATGCTAATGAGGCCCTTTCCTCGCGCGAACGGCGCCGGCGCTAATCTAAATAGAGCGCCGAACCGCGAGCAGAACCCGGGGAATTATTGCCGGCCGATTTTCGGGGCTCGCCGACAAATTGAACCGGATCCTTTATTTCTCGCCGCGGCGGTGCGGCTGCTTCCATTGTCTACCCTCCCGCGAAATCGGCCGCGCCTCTCTCTCTCTACCGTCTTTTCTTTCTGCTCAGCTCCTTATTGATATATCCAAGCTTTTCCTCGACACTTGCCGGCCCGAGTCACGAGCTTTATATCTCGACGGAGGATCAAGCGCCGATGAGGAATATATCTGACACACGGGGTTAATCGTAATCGAAACGGCCGAGTGGTCGAGGCCGGGGGCCGGAGGAATAAGGTTATCAATTTACGCCCGGTGATTTTAATCGGCGCGCGCGTATATCGCGCGGAAAAGAGACGGGGCCGCGCGCGTTGCGAAAGGAAGCCTTTTTCTATGAATCCCCGCGCACACAACGGACAATAAAATTATAAACGCGCGTACGACCGCCTTACACGCCGATATAGCCGCGCGCGGGGATATATACATCGAGGCGCATAATACGCACGGTTTTATTTTTAAATAATGAATGGGTAATAAGCGGTGATTTATTTTATTGCGCGAGCGCGCTTCGAAAAAAAAAAAAAAAAAAAAAATAGGCGCACCGTTATCCGCTGCTTACATTCTTAGAAAATGCTTTATGAAGCATCCTGTCCACTTGTAAATTAAACTCCGCTTCGACGATTCGTTTAAAAATAGCGCGCGCGAGCCGGGCGGCCCGTGCACAGTTGGGAAAAGGAAGGAAGAGGAAAAAAAGAGAAGGTGGGCGCCTTGCTCGCGTTCGATGTTTATTGCATCCCATTCGAAAGCGCTTAAAACTGCGCCGCCGCTTCCTATATAAGCGCTCGGCTCCCAACTTTTCTCCGCGCGGGCGTATAATGAATTTCGAGCAATTTCGAGGAAGTTCGTAATGAAATAGTTGCCGCCGCCGCCGAGTCGGAAAATAATTCAATAAGAAAACTCGGGCGATTAATCGCGCGCTCGGCCGCGACGCCGACTTTAACAGCCGGGGCAATATAAAAGCCCCCGAAATTAGCCGGTCGCGCGCGACACTTTTTCCATCACGCGCGCACACACAGAGCGCGGTGTGCTTTCCGAGAGAGAGAGAGAGAAAAGCTATCCGCCGCGTGTCCCGCGCAGGCCAGGTGTCGCGCACAATGGCATTCTGCCACTTAGCGCTCTCATGGGTCAGTGTGCGGCGAAGGCAGTGAGAGGCGGCGGCGGTGGTGGTGGGGGGGAGGCATCGGAAACCGGTCGTCCCCCGCCCCGAGTCGTCGCTCTCTCGGCGAGGCTATACACAGGCCGTGTCGTCCGCCCCTGCAGGCCGCGCCGACGAATTCCAGAGCCGGCTGATGCCCGCGGCGCGGCGGCCGGGGAAAATCGAGGAAAGGTGTCGTCGACAAAGACTACGGTCCCGGGCTCGTTTGTCAAAGCTTCCGGGGGCAGGGCGACTTTTTAGCGCGGAAATCTTTCCCAGCCCGGAAAAAGAGAGCGGAGAGAGAGAGGGAGGGAGGGAGGGAGGCGGAAAAGGCGATGCGCGCGAGAGGCGAGTGCATAAATCCGTGGCAGGAGCGCCGTGAAATTTGGGGCAAACGCGTTAACTCGGGGAGGCGATCCCTGCGCCTCTGGCTCTCCTCCGTTCTCTCTCTCTCTCTCTCGCTTGACTCGGCAGCGCCTCTCTCGTTTTCTCGATACCTCATCCCTCTCTCTCTCTCTCTCTCTCGCTTCCTCTCCGTGTCCCTCGCTTTTCTCTCTATCCCCATATTTGCCGGCACGCTGCGCAGAGGCTCGCTCGCTCCTTCATTTTCTCTTTGTTCCCGCGGGCTTGTTGTTGCTGTTATTTACCTTTTCAGCCCCGAGTTTCTCTTTAATTTCCGGCGCTCCTCGACGAGGAAAATTCTTCGCTTGATTGTGGCTTTAAAGAACAAATTGGATTTTCGCTTCATCTATTTTTATTACTCGAAGGGGCGAATGGAATAAGAGCGGGAGGTAGAGGGCATTAGCTCTAATTAAATCCGCGAAAAATCGCCGCTTCGACTCTCGACACTGTGTATATATATATGTATCCCCCCGAAACAGAGAAAGAGGCCGCTTTCCTCCAGACACTTGGCGGGGCCTACCCGATTTTTTACACAGAGAGCCTCTCTCTCTCCTCTCCCGCTTCCGGCTTTTTGCCGCGGCGGCCGAGTATCGCGGGGCTCGCGGCCATATCCGACGAGGCTCTCTTTCAATTTTTCCGCGGGACAATAGGCAGCAACGGTTCGACGCCGAGGAGCTGCCGCTGCTGCCTCTCTCTCTCTCTCCCTCGAAGGAGGAACGAACAATGGGAAAAACGGACTACCACCGATTCGTCTAGTCGAGTCGTTCCAGGGCCGTTTGTTCTAGGCCGATGCACCGTCGGAACAGACACTTTTTGCCAGGCGATCCCGATAATGGCGCCGGCCCAAAGACGCGGCGGCGGCGGCGGCGGCGGCGGAGGCGCGCTGCTTCCTCCGCCGGATGTGTTGACAAGAAAAAGAGAGCTCCGCGCCGCGGCGGCCGCAAAAAAGCCGCGACGAAATCCTTTACTTCCCGTTGATTGTGAGAGAGAGAGACCCGAGGCTCTTCCAGGAGTGGCGTTTTTTTCTCTCCCGAAGGGCTTATTACCTCTGGATGGGCTTTTATCTCTCTCTCTCTGGCTGCCGTTAGGATTTTCGGGGGCCCTCGATTTAGAAGCCGCAAGGAGAGAGAGAGACAGAGGAGTCGATACAAAGCGCCGCGCGGCCGCGTTATTTTTACTTTCGTGGAAAAAAGGAGTCTCTCTCCCAGACTTTGGCGGCAGTTGGAGTGCGAGCGACAAAGCCCGACGATAAAAGGCCCATAAATTTATTTCGGAAAAAGGCGCGCGCTCTCGCGCACACACACACACACCAGCGAGCAGGAGCTCCTTCGAGCTTCCACACGCGCATAAATCCGGCGGCCCCTTCTCCTTCGGGAATGCAATTTATAACCCTCATTTTCCCCTCGTCATCCGTGGAAATCGTAACCTGCGCCCTAATAAACTCGGGGCTCTTTTTGTCGCGTGCGAGAGCCACTGAATTATTTAAGCCCCCGAAACGGATATCTATACGCGCGGGTTGTAATCGCGGGGCCAGCTGGCGCGTGTGGGTTTGGAAAAACTTTCAAAGGATGAGGCTTATATTTTCGGCGCGGCTCGCGGCTCTTTTCACGGCGGGCGAGTCTCCTCCTAGTCGATTATTTTATATACGTAAACGAAACTTTTTCCGCTCGATGGCTCTCTCGTAAATTTTGCGTCACCGCGCCCTCTTTCCGCCGTCGTAATTCGGTCGTTTCATGTTGGCCTCGGCAAAGGGGGGAATTTGGATATTAATTTCAAAGTCGTGCCGTCGGCGCTTATCAGCCGAGTCCATCAAAATCCCCGTCGCTTTTTTGACAGTCGCTTCCATGGACTGTACGCCACTCCCGAGTTCGACAAGTATAACTTTCTTCCCGAAACTTCCCAGTCTTATTTCAGTATTTTTCCACCTCCCTCTGTCGAGCACTTCCTCGAGAGCGGAATTGCAGCGGCACGCTAAAGTTATGTTTTCATCGGCGGATAGTCCCTCCTCCCCGGGAGCATTGTGAGTTCCTCCGAATTTTTTCGTCAGTCCCCCCCGATGAATCGATAAAAGGAGAGCGCGCGGGATCTCTCTCGGGCGTCGTTCCTTATCTCGTCCAGGTACATCTCTTTCGTATACCTGTTTTCCTCGGGGCTTTTCTTCCCTTTCTTCGGCGGACCGGGAGCCCCGGTCCTTGTTGACAGACGAGAGAGGGCTCATCCCCGGCGATCCCGTGCAAACACGGGCCCCCGTGAAAACCCGTCCCGATCCTCCTCTCTCTCTCTCTCTGTGTACGCAGGCAGGTTTTCTCCTTCAACTGGCAAATTACGAGCGATGATTTACTCGGATTCCAGAGGCCCGCCGAAGAAAGCAGAACGGCAAACACGCCGCGCGCGGCAGATCGTGATTTTCGATGGTGAAAAACGCGAGGCGAGCGAGAACGGCGCGCGGACCGACGAGAGAGAGAGAGAGAGAGAGAGAGAGGAAGAGCTGACGGCAAAAAGCGCCGAGAGCGCGTTTGTGTTCCACCCCTCCTCCTCCCCCCCCTCTCTCTCCAGCCGCTCTGCGGATTGATCGAGTTTTTAGCGGGAGAAAAAGCTTTGGAGAGTCGCCGGAATGAATTTAAAAGTTTACTCTGCAAGATTGATGGTATGAAAACAGGGGCTTTTTGCGCGGAGAGCACGCGGCTCTCTCGCGGGCCGCGCGTACTGCACCGCACCGCACATCACCGAGAGAGCTGGAAGTGGCGAAAATTCGGCCGCGCGCCGCTCCCTCCGCGGATTTATATACTTATTTATCGGAGTGTTTGCGCTCGCGCGCGCGAGCGGGATTTATTTTTAAAAACCGCCTCCTCTCTCGAAAAGCCGAATGGAATATAATTTCCGCGCGCTGGAATTCCGAAAGACGGGCCGCCGTTGTTCTCCGTCCGTGTGCATGCGCGTGTGCTCTATTTCAAAAATTACCATACCGCGAGAGAGAGAGAGAGCTCGAATACGCGCCGAGTTTATACCTATACGGCTGCATTATTCATATTCGAAATTTCGCGCTGCTCCCTTATCGGGGAGGGGTGGAGGGCAAAGGGCATTATTAACGAATCGATCCCGCGGCTTTGAAGCCTCCCTCCGCGGCTCTCTCGCGAAAACGCGACGTGGACTTGTAATCGGGGAGAGAAAACGCAGCCGACAGGGAGAGAAAGTGCATCGGTCACCGAAATTCGCGGCGTTCTCGGCGGCGCGGAAAAAGCGAGCCGAGAGAGAAATTAATCCTCGCAGGTGCGGGGAGAGCCGCGCTCTCTCGCGATTAACCTCGACCCGAATCTTTTTCGATGCCGCCGCCGCGATAAAGGCGCCCCGGCGGCGGCCGCCTCTCTAACGGTGTGTGCGCGCACCGCGCTGCGATATATCCGCGGCGGCGGCGGAATGCGCCATTAGCCGCTGCAGCCTGCGCGACGCTCGAGAGAAAGTACGTATAACGTATCGGGGAGCTCTCGGTGTGCGCGTTTATTTGTTTGCCGCGAGCGGGTAGAGAGACCCGCGCGATTGTCGACTCGTTCCGCGCTGCCCTGGGAACGCGAGCCGATTCTTATCGAGCTGCCGACTCGCCGCGCGCGGAAATTTCTTAATTTAATTAAGCGAGAGCGGCGAATCGTTCTCGTACGCCGCTCGTTTACGGGGCGTCCAATTCGAGCGCGCGGGGGGGAGAATCGCGCTATCTCGCGCCGATATTTACGGGTTTATAGTGTCCGCATGCGGGACGGGTGAGAGACGCAGGAAGAGCCGCATTTCGAAGGGTTCGACGTGCCTTTGTTCGGGCGGCGTTAGCGCGCGGCTACGAAACGCAGTCGTAAAAGTTCTATTATACACTTTTTCCCGACTCCGTGATGTTTGCGTCCGTTCCCTCGGAGCGTTAGAAACTTATCCACGTCTTAATAAACAGAAAAACACACTCCTTACCCGCGTCCTTTGAAGCCTCCTCGCTCCCCCCCGTCGGAAAACGGGGCTTTAGTATTCAAAAAAGCGAGAGCTCTTAATCTCCGACCTTTCCGGCCGCGCGGAGAGCGGCGCATGTCCCGCTCCTCTCTCTCTCTCTCTCGTCCTTCCGAGAAGAGCCGCAGGAACGGATAGCGATCTCCGCGATTATTGCGTTTTCGATATGCTCGACACGAGAAGCGCCGATTGAGATTCAAGGCGCGCGGCTCCTCGGCAACTACGCTCGTACCCTCAAACGCACGGAAAGCAGAGGAGCCCCGCGACCCTCTCCCGAGGAAAGGAAAAGCGGAGGTCTTCTCCGCCTCGGAGAGAGAGACAGAGAAACTGCCGCCGGCCGAGGAAATAATTAATCCGCGTACACAGTGGAGGCCGGGGCGCGCTGCACGCGGAACCCGTTCGGCCCGTTCGATCGCACGCGTCTGCGTCCGCTCGGCTGCACTCTCGGGAAGAAAGCCCTCCTTTGATCGCCGGGGGGGAGGGGGAGCGACGACGACGACGCGAAAAAATGTGTCCCTTTGTCCCGCGCGCTCTCCGGCTGAATAGGCCCGAAAATCAGAGAGCCACGGCACGATCGAGTCCCCGGGCATTGCGGGCTCGTACGTATGTTCCTTTCTTTCTCCCTTTCCCTTTCCTCTTTTTTTTTTCATGGTTCTAAGCGAAAAACCACACCGATGATGGCCAATGAGCGTTTTAATTGCCGATATATCATTATATTTATTCCGCGCGGTTTTCGCTGCCTCTCTCTCTCGCTTTCGGGGCCAACGCCGCTTTGTTTTCTTATTAACGCGGCGAGCGAGCGAACGCGGCTTTCGTTAGCCGAGAGCGGGAGCAATTATGAAACGCGATTAAATTGTCGATCAGCTCTCCGCGCGCTGACAATTCGTAATGAAATTAAATAATTTATCGCTCGCCCGCGCGACTAACTCGCCGCCGCGCGGGGCGACACGCTTTCTCTCCCTCTCTCTCGCTGTTTTACAATCAGCGCCTATCTCGAGCGGCCATCTCTCCCGTTTTCATTAGCCGCCTGCACCACATACTTTCGGCAGATATCCGTCATAAATCGGCGCTCCCCTCCCCGAGAGAGCCGACGACGCACGCGATATTCGGCCCCCGAGCGCGTCGGACGAACGTAATAATCGGCGGGTCTCCTCGGGAATTAGGACTCTTTCCTCCTAGTCGGCAGGCTCCGCGGAGAGAGAGAGAGAGAGCGCCGAGACAATGGGGCCCCCGAAAACCGGAAAGCGGCGGCCGCCCACTCCCGGCGCAAAAGGACCGAGAGCTCAAAAAGCCGATACGCGTGCGAGCTACTCCCCGTGCCTGCGTGTGTGCGCGTCCGCGAATCGCGCGTGTTTACAAGTACATTCCCATGAAACCCGAGCAGTCGGCCGGCTCTCCGCTTACTCTCTCTCTCTCTCTCTCTCTCTCACTGTTTCGCGCGGCCGACCGAAATCAGAGCGCAAAAAAGAAACTCATTAGCCGGCTGCGAGTGTATAACAGACGGACGCGGCTCCCCCGGCGACGCTCCGCGTGAATCCGCCGATTTTTTATGTACGTATAACCGATCGGCCCGCCGAGTCACCGCGTAACGCGCCGCTAATCCCGAGCGATATCCTCCTCGGATGGCGAAATTGCGCTGCCGTGCTCCTCCGCGGGGGGATATATATACACGTCGGGGCTCGTTAGCGGCTCGGCGCGCCGCGATACAAAGCTGGCGCGCACCGCGCTCGCCTCGGCCGCGAACGAATCAATCGCTCTCTCTCTCTCCCTCTTCTTTGCGCAAGGCTCGCGGCTAAGTTATGATCCGGCGCGCGTAGAGCCCCGCGCGCACACCGATCGATGCAAGAAAAAAAAGAGCGATCGAGAAAACGGCGGAAAGGGCGGAGTGCGCCGTGTGCACGTGTGTGTCCATAGCGCCTCTCACTCTCCGCGTAATTGCATACACGCGTTATAGACCCGCGAATCGACGGCGACGGCGGCCTTCTGCGCGGTGGATGTATGTACTCGCGCGAGGGAGATCGCAGCCGCGAGATACGCGCGGAGAAGCGACGCGGCCGTTTCGTTAGCCCCGTTTTAGCGGCACTGTCGCAACGTCGGCTATGGGAAACTGCACGCGACTCGCGCGCCATTGAGTCACGCCGTTCACCGCGCGCAACCTGCGAACGCGCGCGGGGAGCTAAATTGCAGATTAGATAATGAACGAGCGCCGCGGCGGTAAAGCTGCCGCCGCGCCGTGTCTTTTTCTCTAACCCCCAGCTGGAAATACGCGATTAGAGTTTTATTGGCGCGCGGTGTACAGTTGCGCCAATGCGAAATATGGGTATATCATTGTTTTTACCCGGCGTCTTAAATCGGCGGAAAGGAGCTGCCGCCGCCGCAGATTTCGCAACCCCGCGCCGTTAATTTACGAGTTCTCTCTCTGCCCGCGCCGCGCTAATAAATAGCAAATTATGATAATTTGTTTTACAAGCCGCTATCTGACTCCGGGTATCTAGTGCGACTCGATAGTCTTACGTGTTACGTATATCCCCCGAAAGCGGACGTTGGCCGCGCTCATATATATATATATATCGATTCCTCGAGACGCCGCGGCGGCGGTGAGGCGCGTATATAACCTCGTCTCGCAGGAAGCCGGGAGAAACGAGCGGCGGTAAGTCAACGCCGCGGCGACAAAGGGATCAGCCGGGGTGACAAATGCCGGGGGGAAGGGGGTGGTGGCTTGTAAAAAGTAAGCGGCTCTCTCGCGTGAGGGAGGGAGATAAGAGACGCGAGTAATTTCGGCGGATTATCGAGAGACGGGCCCCACCTGCACACCTCCTCCTCGCTCGCGGCTCTCTCTCTCTCTCTCTCGCGGGGAGGAAGAGCGAGGTCAAAATGTGACCTTGGACTGGGTCCCGCGAGCCAGGCGGAGGAGGAGGAGGAGGAGGAGGACGATGGCTTATCTGTCGCGTCTCCGCGGCTGCTGCCGTGTCCTGTAGATGGGCCGGCAGATATATACATATATATATATATATATACGCGCGGAGAGCGGAGAAAGGAAACCGGATCGTCGTCGTCGCGCGCTGTGCATACCGCGCGGCCTGAATGACAAATCACGGGCTGCCCAGATCTGATCTCTCTCCGAGAGCCGCCTCTCTCTCTCTCTCTCGGGCGGGGCTAGTTTTTCGCCCGGGAAATTAATGCGCGCCGCGTGCGCTGCTTTTCCGTTTTCTCGGTGTGCTGCGCGCGGGGATGTTTATTGCCCGACAAGCATCTCGGGGGTGTACTGCAGCGAGGTTTCGTGTCTTTCGGGGAGATCGGTGCGATAGGGGGACGGACTCGCGCGCTTTTCGATCTCTCTCTCTCTCTCGAGCACGTCGAAGGCCTGGTTTATGACGGACAGGTAGAGCGACCGGTGCAATTAGATTAGCGGGCTACGGGAATGCTCGCGCCGGACAAAGGACAAAGGTGTAATCAAACGTGTTCGGCTCTCCGTCTCTCCCTCTCGTTTAACGGGACCCGAGTGTGTCTCGTTGTTTTTCTTTAGAAAAAAAAGGAAAGAGAAAAAAAAAGCAGGCATCTACGACTTTATCGCGCCGAGATCTGAGATCTCGAGGCCGCGACAAGAATTTCCTCGTCCGCATGTACACGAGAGGAGAATATATATATCCCGGGTTCACCGCGAGGCTCGCCGCGCGGAAAAATCGACGCTAAATAATATAAAAGCCGACGATGGACTCGTGTCGGAGACGGCAAATAGCCGCGTATATATATATCTATTAGCGGGGAGAGCTCCGATATTCCGTCGCCCTTATCGGCGAGACGAGGTGCGCTCGACCGCGAAGCAGCCCTCTCTCTCTCTCTCTCTCAAAAGAGGAGCTAGTTACTCATGCAGAGCGCTATTAAATCTCCCGGGCAAATATCGGCGTCGCGAATGTAATTCTTTTGTCGCGTCGCGCAGATGGACACGGACGCGGGAAAAATTGATACTCCGCCGAATAATCGCTTATTCAGCCGCGCGCTCATTGATGTATCCGCTGCGGCGCCGATGTACATCCGGATCCTTATGAATACGTGATCGGGGGGGGGGGCCTTTCTTCGCGCCGGACGGGACGCATCGAATATATAGGAAAGCGACGCCCGACGGCCTGATTAAAGGGAGACAATCGCTCGCGCACTCGTTTTCCCGAGAAGCGAGAGGAGCGCGGAATTAACGAGGCGCCGGCTAATCCCCCCGCCGATACACGTCCGTCCTCCGGAATAAAGGAACTCCCGACTCGAATACGTGCCCGCACAATGGCGAAAAATTGCTGTCCGAGTTTCCCGGGAAAAGTCGTGCGAGCACGCCGGACGTTATAATTGAATTAATCGACCGTTTTCCCCGCGCGCGCGAGACCACCGCGGGGGAAGCAGGGTGTACACATTCCGGAAATGCGTGCGGTGAAATATACGAATTCGTTAAGAAAAAGGGCGCTTTTTTTCATACACTCAATCGCGAGATCTCTCCCGAGCAGTACGGCGACTCATTAATAAAAGATGGAGAATTAAACGCTCTCGGCGCGGGGCGGCGTAACGCGCATTATGAAAATCAAAGTGCCCCCCGTCCTGCGGGAAACGTACGGGGAAAGCGCTCTCCTCGGTCGCTCGCGAAATATTATTTTCCATTAACGGTACCTGCACGCGCCTCGGTCGCGCGCTTTTATCGACTAGATCTCCCTTCTCTCTCTCTCTCTCCGCTGGCTGTGCGCGCGGCGCGCGTTTCGGTAAAAGAGTTTTAGCCTCGGAAACAAGTAGGAGAACGTAACGGGTAACCTCTTCTTCTTCTTCTTCTTGTTCCTCTCTCTCCTCCTCCTCCTCCTCCTCTCATTCCAGCTCGGCGGCGGCGGCGGCCGATCGAGCTCCTCTTTGTCTCGGGCGTTCGCGGCGTGTCCTTCTCTCTCTCTCTCCGTCGAGACTCTCCGCGTACGGAAGCGTATGATTACGGCAGCTGCGCGCAAATTGCTTACGAAAAAGCAGCCCTAATTACCGCGCTTCTTGCGTTTCTATTTATACGCGCACGCCGCGTATACGTACACACAGCCGCCGATGCACAGAGAGAGAGAGAGAGAGAGAGAAGAGAGCCCCGGCTATCGGCCGCCGATCTTATCTGTCGCCCCGACGAAAGCCGGCCATTAAGAATGAAAGCCCCGCGTCTGTGTCTACGTAAGGCGTCGCGGGAGCCGCGTTTATTGTGCTCTCGCGGAGAGCGACGTCGGATATTGCACCGCACACCGCACCGGGGTATATAAGAATTCGGACGCGGAGGGCTGCGACCGCGTGGCATTCGAGGCACGTACGCGCGGCCGGGAGAGCGTGGAAATTCACTTTTCCTCCGGCCGGTTCGCGCGGCGCCTAATCAATTATACGAGTGTCCGAGTCACTCGACGCTCCGCGCTTTGAGCGCGCAGCCACACCGAAATCCCCCCGACGCTCGCAAGGGCCAGCCCGGCAAATCGGATTCCGCGAGCGGCGGGAAAAATCTCGGGAGGAGAACCGAGGGCGACAGCGACGAGGCTCTTTAATATTCCGCGCTGCTCCTCTTTTTTTTTCCGCTCGGACCGATAATTATCCCGGGTCCGGGGCGGTAAATTGAAAGTTTAGCGGGCTGGAGTGTTTTTCGCCCGGGATTTTTCCCCGCGAGTCGCATAAATATAAGCCCCCCCGGCGGCGATAAGCCGCTCGCGCGGCGTTAATACGGCCGACGTATGTGCAATTCGGACGCTTCGGCGATTAACCCCGTTCCCGTTTTTCCGCGAGCCCAGAGTGGTAATTGGAATTCTCCTGGTAAATCCGGTCCCCGAAAATCGTCCCGAGTTCGGCGTAAGAAGCCGGAGAGCGGATACGACGACGTGTTTGCCGGGGCTAAATATTTGTACGCCGAGCGCGGAGCCGATCTCAAATACACGTCGACTCGCTCTCTCGCATCCGACTCCTCGGGGTTTACTTATGCAGCGTTTTTGCCAGAGAGAGAGAGCTGCTGCTGCTCTCCGCTCTATTTGGCAATATTTTCGCGGGCCCGAATTATTGACCCACTTGCCCTCCTCCCCGTATATCGATTCCCGCCCGAAAGTGCGAGTTGCGAGAGGAAGCGAGGGAAGACGCGCGCCGCGCGCCTGAAAAATGCACCGCTTGTCCGGATCTCTCTCTCTCTCTCTCTGGCGTCTCTGCAGTTTTCATGCGCGGCGCGTGCTGTGCCGCTATTCAGAAACGTAGACTCTCTCTCTCGTGCCGTTTCTGGTACGTGCGCCGCGCCTCGAATTTATCCCTTAACCGAATAATTCCGCCGGCCCTCCGCTCCTCTCTCTATATATATATTTGATCGCCGAGTAAACATCGGGAGCAGCCTTTTGATCGTCTTGCGATGCTGCTGCCCGAGAATCTCTATGTTGGCGGAGCGAATTTGTTTGAGGGCGACTCTTTTCGAGCGCGAGATGAATTTTGGGAACGAGGCGGCGAGACGTCGATGATTGACGGGGATTAAATAATAACGACGAGCGAGGCTGGACGGAAAAAGCGGATTGCTTATAATCAACGTTTATATAAACAAAATGCGGGAATTGGGGCTGAAATTTTAACGGAATTCCCAGCCTTCGGACGTCGAATTTACATCGTAATGCAGGATGAACATTATATTTTCAAAATATTGTTTTCCGTTCGACGGCCGGGAATTATCTCTCGAATTTCTCGAAGTTCTGACCAAATAGACGAACAATCGCGTACGTCCGAAAAATCCATTAAACAGCGCATTTAATTAAACTCGAGAGGCGATATCGTTCGCCGAGAGGTACTTTTTCCCCCCAAACAGTTTATTATAAACCGGAGCTCTCTCTCTCATTGCGCGCGGATCCCGTAAATTATGTTTATTATTTGATTATTAAATTAAATCGCTCGCAGGCGGAGCGTGAATTATTACGAAACGCTTCGTCCATTTTACTACACGAGAGCTTATTATTACATAAACTCGGTGGGGGGGACGGATTAAAAAGCACACCGAAATCCGCCGATAAACCCCCATTTACAGCGTCAAAGTCGTTCTGAGCGGCAAAAACGAGCGGAACATTATCATCGTCCAGGTACTGGCAATTAGCGCGCGAAAAACAATAATCGAAACCCCGCACAATGAAAACGTAAACCGCGAGAGAGAGCAGAGTGATTATCGGGCCACAGCGAAACAATACTAAATATTTTAGAGCCCCGTGAAAATATCCCGTTTATTTCCAGCGCCAAGCCCTCCGTTTTATCAATCAACCCGATTCCGGAAAATCGACGCGTCCCGCTAATCAAGACGTTTGTTTAGCGGCTAAGCACGCTCTCCCTCTTTCGCGGAAAGCTGGCCTCCCTTTCTCCCACTCTCTCGCTCTCGGGCGCGGATAAAACTTTGCCTCGGCGCGCGTGCCGGAGGAAAAATTCCATCGTTCGGCTTTGAGGGCAATCTTGGCGAAACCCAAGTTTTACGGCTCTCTCTCTCTCTCTCTCTCGCCGAAAGAGAAGGGGCGCGTAAAAAAGGGAGCGCGCGAGAAAGAGACAGCCACGGGGCGCGAGAGGGGGATATAGCAGGCGGACGGGCAAGCAGGCAGGAGGAGGAGGAGGAGGAGTGCATTTTACAAGTTTGCATCTCGAGAGTAGAGAAGCTCGCTCGCTAGCGAAACCTATTTTCAGGCTTCTCCCTCTCGCCTCTCTCTCTCGCTCGCTCTCTCTCTCTCTCTCCACCTGCACGCTCGGCCGCTCGAGCGCAGTGTAGCCACTCTCTCCGCCGTGCAGGAGAGCGAGCGAGCGAGCGAGCGAGAGAGAGAGAGAGGTGAAGCCGCAAAAACTTTGGAGAAGACTTACCCGAATCTCGGCTGGACAGTGCGATCGTCTTGTCGGGGCTTTTCCCGGCTGTGCCGCAGCTGCCGCACGCGAACACTGGACGAGCAGGAGGAGGAGGAGGAGGAGGAGAAGTCGGAGCTTGAGAGCGGTGGTAGTGGTCGCCGCTGCTGGCAAAAACTGGCCTTGGCACACACACGAGAGAGCGCGCGCGCCTCCCGGGGGAGGATATTGTATTCTTTTAGTGTCGCTGCCCGCTCCTCCTGGCTCGAGGCGAATTGTTATTTGTCAGGGTCGATAGAGGTGCTCCGACGGGCGCGAGCGCCATTTTAGCCCGTAGCACTACTCGCTGCCGCTGCTGCTGCTGCTGCTGCTGCGCTCCTCTCTCTCGACTCTCTCTCTCTCCAGCTCTCACACCGCACAACGCACGCACTGCTGCTGCTGCTGCTGCTGCCGCTGCCGCCGTAGCTGCCGCGCGCACAACAAGTCGTCCCCGCGAACGAACGACCCAAACAAAGCAGACGGATTTTCTCTCGCGCCGGTCAAAGATACATATATCATTTATTGGCACTGATCATATACATTCACCCACCGCAATTCAATATATATATATGTAATAATATATCACCACCGTCGCGACTCGCGGCTCTAAGTCTTGACCGACGTGTCAAGTTATATATATATATATTTTGAGGGACGCCGCTGCCGCCTCTCCGCAGCCACTGTGTTCCAGTCGCAGACGAGCACACTCGGGGCACACACAGTCCAGCGCGCGAGACGCTCCTGCCTTGGCTGCGCTTCCAGACGAACTGAGGAGGCGAGCCGACCGCCAACGTACGCCAAGCCGATCCGGAGAGGTTGCCTGCCCGGCTCTCTCTCTCTCTCTCCCTCGCTCTCTCGCTTTATGGCTCCCCCTTCTCCGCCCGCGACTCGCTTCTATCGCTGCCTGCCTGCCTGCCTGCCTGCCTGCGCGAGCCAGCTCTCGATCCGTACCGCTATTCGGCCGTCTACGCCCGTTTTACGCTCGCGCGCCTCGAGCGCGCACCTCTCCTCTGCCCGCGCGCCGCCCCTTTCACCTGGGCCCCCTCTCCGCCGAGCGGGGCCCCGTACAACATTCTACCGGGGCCCCGGGAAAGCCTGGCGTTTTCCGGCTGGGTAATGACGGAGGAGCGGCCGCCGCTGTCCACGTTATACAGCCGAACGGAAAATCGGCGCGCAAAGCGGTGTGGGCCGTGTGCACGGGGGTGTGCGGGAAAGGGTCATTGATTTTTGCCGAGGCCGTCAAGTGTAATACGCGCGCGCATGCGCGGCTCGATCCTCGGCAGCGCGAGACTCGTCTCTTTCTCCCTTCGGTGCGCTCGGAGCGCGCGTTGGCCCTTTGCCTCTCTCGGCGTCCTCTCTCTCTCTCTCTTTCTCGCTCGCTCGCTCGCTCGTTCCTTCTTTTTGAGCTCGCGATCGCTGCACGGCTGTCCCTTCGTTCTCTCTCTCTCTCTCGCGCTCCCTCTCCGCACTCCTCCTCTCCTTCCGTCCGCCGCCTTTGCCTCGTTCTTACCTCTCTCTCTCTCTCTCTCTCCGCTCTTTCGTTCGTCAGCGCGACTCGCGTTTTCTTTATCTCCTCCTCCTCCTCCTCCTCCTCCTCGGGGCCGCTCTATACTCGCGCTCTCGACGACGATGTGCCCGTGTCGCGCGAGCTTGAGAGATAGCAGGAATGTCCCGGGATTGAATTTCTGGCGACTCGCTCCCCGCGAAACTACCGTTCGACGAGAGAGAGAGAGAGAGAGGAGCAGCCTCTCTCGCTCGAGCTCGGCCGATATTATTCGCGCGCCGGAGAGTTACGCGCGCCGTGTGTAGCTCGCAGCGGAGCTCTTTCCCGCCTGCGAGCGAGAGAGAGAGTTTTCGGCGACGGCGAGAACGGGCGGCCTTTGTCTTTATCAGCCTGGCTTCCTCGAAGACTGCGCTTTTAATCGCGCATTTTTTATCCTCTCGGCCTTTTTTTTCATTCTCTCTCTCTCTCGGCCCTCCCTCCATCTCTCTCTCTCTCTCTCTCTCTCTCGCTCCAGTCGTAAAAGCGATCGCATGTTGTATACTTAATTGCGCTTTTACGAGGCTCGCCTCGGAGTTTTGCAAATTACGCTCAAATGGCGTTTTTCATGCTATCGTAAAAAATTTTTAGCCCCTCGTAAACAACATTTAAATCGACACAATACTTTTTCAATCGCGCGACGGGGGGAGAGAGAGAGAGAGAGAGAGAGCCGCCGCTCTCGGCTTTAAGGC
>UCOM01001376.1:0-42619 GCA_900474385.1 Ormyrus pomaceus
GCTAAAGTTGGCGGTAACCGTAAGACACGCTTAGTTTACATTGTTTACACTGTCTCAAAAACAGTGTAACTTTAAAATGCTGTAGAATTGCAAGGAAAAATGGTAGAGAACTTTTTTTTTTTAAATTAAACGTAAGGAGTTAAGATTTAATGCTTTGTTATTTTCAAGTTTGAGAAAAAATTATGTTACTCCGTGTGCAACGACAAATTTTGTACTTTTTTCAATTCAAAAGGTGACCTTCAACTTGAAGGTCACATGTTGTGTGGTTACATACAATAAAAAAAAAAATACCCACATCAAAAAGTGAGAGAGGCTTCAAGCTTTAATTTAAAAAAAAAACGATTTTTTTGGTCCATTTTTGACAAAGTTGCAACGTTACGAAAAACTGCTAAATTTGAGACTAACTTAAAAGTGATGCCATACTTTTTTTGAGTAGTGTAGTTTATATAGTTAGAAAATAACTGTATTTTTTAAACATTGATTTTACTAATAGTAAAAATTGATTTTACTAATGTTTAATATAATTTATAGAGAAGGAAAACTGTCGTAATATGTTATAAAATATTTCTTTAGATTTTGATGGTGCGAAAATCGACGTTGCATCTCGATATTTATGATGATATTCTATTCCATCGCGTGTTTGTGTACATTTAGGGCAATGGCTTACCAAATATTCTTCTAACAGTATTTGCATCTATCTAAATGTATTTGCATCTAAAGTATCTAAATGTATTTGCATGTTCAAAGTAAACACTCAAAGGATATTTGATTTTTTATTTTTTAAAAAACATTACATTTGAACATAAAATATTTATGCGCATTACACGCTAAAGAAACAATTATTCTCCGTGTATGCTGTTACTTAAATAATAAAAGTTTCCTTTAAAATTATTAATTAGTCACTACATTCATCGCCTTAAAAACTTAATCAGCATGAAAACGAACAATCGTTTCAAAGCCTTCCAGAAAATGACATAATACTCGTTCAGCGCCTTTTCAAAACCTCCACCTCAACCAACAAACAACTCAGTAAAGAAAAACCCCGGAGCCCTTGAAAAGCAGCTTTCTTTCAGAAAGGGCAGCAGAGCTCTCCGATGTTCTCGAGGTCGATGCATCGGCCGCGCGGCAGGCAGATTTTCCGGCGTAGAATCAGCGCGAACATGTCGGACGATTTTAGCCGAAAGCTCGACTGGACGAATTGGTAGAGATCGCTTGTAAAGTTTTCCGGCTTATCGAGCGCCTGGAACGTAAATGTCGTAAAATGGGTCGCGAAATTATCGTAAAATTGGAATAGTTTTGAGAAGCGTGAGAAAATGAATACTGTCGCAGCGTAAACATCTGCTTCGTTTACAGTTTTTTTTTTAGTTTTCCGTTGTTTATTTGCTTTTTAATGCAGACGGCAAACAATTTTTTTATGAATTGCTTTTTTCATTCTCGTTTGTCAATATTTGTTAATTTTCAAAGTAAATTGTTTGTTATTCCATGAAGCGAGCATATTTCAGTATATTTCGATATTTATTTTTATACTCTACTAAATGCGCTGGGATAATTTATTTACGAATTTTTTAATTTACCTTTATTTGAATAAACAATTTTGTTTTTTTCTTTAATTCGTAACAGAGAACGAATTTTCTTCCGTAAATTTTCGACTGTACATTTTTAAAAACTGTATAATTATACTTGCAAAATCAAAAAAGTATTTATTTATGTGCAAAAGTGCTCTTTTTTATTCAACGGAAAATAAAACTGAAATTAAGCATTGCTTATTGAGAGAAAAGTTTGATAATACTTATAATCTAAAGTAGAAATAATTATTAATTGATAAAATTTACCTTGAATTTCTTTTCAAGCTTCTTCGGAATTTTCAATAAGGTGGGGAAAGGGAATTGTTCAGTACTTTCAATACGATATTGTTCCATAAATCCATGACCCAACGAATAAGCCATAAACTCTGGCCTCTCTGTAAAAATTAGTGTTCCATTCAGTTCCTACTATACTTAAATATAGTTATTTACGTTGAAATTTAAAAAAAATGAACAAGTATGAATTACTCACCGGATTCTGGCAATGATCGAACGACGTCTTGAGCTTGCGTCAGATCATCTTTTGTGTTGCGACGGCATTCGGCCACTAAAAAAATTGCACTGCTCACTAAAGCCAACGCAACTTGCAAGTTCATTGTCAGAGTTCACTCGAAACTGGCCGGATTGTTTGAATCAGAGCAACGCAGCCCAAAATTGTAGGAGGCGAGAAGAACTTTTTTCATCAAAACTGATTGGGGCAAATATATTTAGTTAGATTCGTTGGAGTAAAAACTTGTTTAAAATTATGCGTCAAGACGAGATTATATGTTTAAAAAACTATTACTTGTGTACTATCCAAGAAAGAATTGTTAATATTTTATTTTAAAGTACAAAGTATATTTTGAGTAACTGACATTATAAGTAAAAAGTTGAAATTATTCCTCATTATCTTATTGAAGCCGATTTATTATTCGTTTTAGGTACTTGATTTTAAATTTAAATGATTTGAGCAAAATAAAAGGTTTTGATAATTTTGAAAAAAAATGAATATTCAAATTCAGACCCCTGAGAAGCCCGACTCTTACTCTCGACTCGGAAACTGAAATCTCGAAAAGCTCGCTTATACAAAGTATGCCCAATCCCAAGCGAAAGAACGTCTCGATGTCGACTAGAAACTAACTAAGCGACGGCTCTTCGCTAAGCATCTCCTTGTTCTTTATTGCGGGGCGATTAATACGCGGCTGATAACCGCCGATCGATCGCGGTATTTTAAGCTGGGGCTCGTAAATCTTTCTCGGCGTTTTTCGATATTTCCGACGAAGTGCGTATTGCTCGCAGGTATGTGTAATGGGTCGCAAATGGGTCGTCTCGATAAAGTCTTTCTTAGGATCGCGATGATTTGCGGGAGAATGGGAAATTACGCCTCTGGCAGACGGGTTATTTTGAACTCGATTAGCCGTGATCGAGGAGCTTTTTTTTATTTTAGAGGAAGTGGCAGTTAGTTCATGTTTTTCTCACTAACAAAATAAAAGATCACTTTGTTAATTTTGCTGTAACAGAGATGTGAAAATAGTTATTCTGTTATTGTATTGAATTTTAATATTTCTGGCTCGATTTCAAAGTAAAGCTCAAAGATTAATAATGTTTAGCTAATTTATATTATTTTATACATGTCAATCATTTGATAATGTTATTGAAATTTTCTAAAGTTATTTTAAGCGAAACCAGACTTGATAATAAAATAGCTTATAAAATTTGTATTTTAAAGTCCGCGGATTAAAAAATGCAACAAAGTTTTCATCTCCGATAAGTAAGTTTTACAGAAAAATATAAAAAAAACGCCGACTAGGTTATGAATGAAATACGTATAATAGTCGTTGATCGAGATGTATTGAAACATTTATCAATCTGCAGCTCTAGATTTTCAAAATCAATAAAATATATAATTGATAAATTAAGAGTCTCTTATAGAAAAATAATTTCAAAATGTCTAAGTATTGTCCGAGTATAATCCATCAATTATTTTCTTCGTTTTGTACGAATAAGTCCACTCTACATTTCTATAAGAAATACATCTAAGAATTTTAGGCTCGCAGTGCGCAAAGTATACTTTGCGTTTAGAAAAATAGTAAAAATACGTAACCCGCGCGCATAACTATTTTGCACACTTGTTACACTTAATGTATTATTCCACACGATGCTGATGTGGATGTGAAACGATAATACTTTGTTTATTTAAGAAATTTATTTATTTTGCTATTGAAAAATTATGCGACTTCAAATTTATTAAAGGAGTAAAAAGTGATGGAAATAAAAGTAGTAAAGTATATTGCAATAATTTTTAATGACTTTAGGATAATTGCGGCTAAAAATAATTATAATACATTTCCTACTATTATTATTCTGATAAAATAAAGACAGTATTACACTGCTCTAAACATTGTGTAGTTAAGTTGCCTCTATTCCCTGCAGTTTAAAGTCATCATTACTACGAAACTTAATTGAATGTAATTTCCGAGTAAGGAGTAATAACCGTAGCTTTCCCAGTAAGAAAAAGTCAATATTTAAAACTAATTTAGCGAATTCATGTTCATTATAACTTCTCTCCGTGCTCTTTTTTTACAAGCTGAATTAAATAATTAAATTATATATCCACAAGTTGAAAATTCTGGTAAAATATTTTACCTGTTTCTTTTTACCAGAAAAGTGTATTTCAGCCGTAGGTTTTTTTTCCGCTACACTCAAATGTCTGCAAAATATTCTCTGCGTTGAACGTAAATTTCCCTCAAGGGTTTCGTGCCAGCCTTTCAAGGTCCTTTTTTGAGATCCTGGTTTTGAAGTAAAAAAGTTTTTTCAAGTTGTAGTTTTAGTCTTACGAACAACGCTTATGGAAATAAGTTAAAGTAATAGTAATACTTGAATGCAAAACTGAAATACAAGTTCGAACGTGGACGACTTTTTCGAAAATTATTCTCACAAATGAAATGTGCTGATTTGATATTTGATAAGCTATATTTTAAGAAATTAGCACAGTACACATCGGAGGATGGTTCTATTAAATTATGTAATGTCTGTCTGAGTTTTTTAGATTTAGCCGATATATAATGTCGATTATCTAAATTCAATATCTGATCAAAAGTCCGAATTTTTATGACCCAAAGTTTTTCGCTGAATTTGGAGAAGAGGCTTGTCTATCGTCACGTCTAATCGGCGATAAGAGTGCATAACTAACAGAAATATACTTTATTGCCCGTTTTCGACGAATTGCTGTTTTGTTTCAAAGTTCAGTTTGAATAAATAATTTTCGCGATATTACCATATGTGATAAATTAAAATAAGAAATTTAGTCAAAGTTAAGGTTTCTAAATTCCAAGTATAAGAATCACTTTTCGGAATTTCAACGGTATAGCGTCTGACTACATCTACTACATATCTACTTATAGAATACTATTTCTCAATACTAAAGGGCATAAATATTATAATATTTAATAAGGTAAAGCGTAGAACAATAATTTTCACGTAATAAAATATCAACAAACAAATGTCTTTCCAAATATTCATTATGTATTGATGTTAACTTTAGGAATGAAATTGTACGTTGTTATGCTGCTATTTAAGCTACGCGTACTTTTTCAAGGAATTACCAATTCTCTATTGTGCTTTTTCAAGTCTTGATTTCTAAGATTCTGCACACACGGAAAAGGTTCATCATTTAACGTCTAATGTTTGATATTGTTTGCCTGGCTGAATTTTTAGTGCGGTTCAATAATTCACCTAACGCAACTACAATAATTGGATTAATTTTGATTCTCGAATAATAATTTTGCACAATTAACAATAAGCGAAATCTTCCGAATCTTCAAGAAGATCAAGAAAGCTCTAACACAGATCTGCTTGCCAATCTGACTTAAATCTGAACTTTCCCAGCGAATAAGAACCGAAGGAAAGCAATCCTCCTTCGGAACGAAGACAACCTCCACCCCCGAAAGCATCCATTCCTTGGCATATTAGATTCCGGGCGGGGCGAGAATATAATAAGCAGGCGGCGGCGGCGGCTGCGTTCAAACAGAGCCGATATCGCGACTTGTCGAATTCGGCGGCTCGCCGCCATTGTTCGCCGCCGTCGCATTGTCGTCTGGATCCGCAGCGCACAATGCGATCTGCATTGTCGGCTTATGCGCGAGACTCCGAGCCAAGTGATCGCCGAGAGCAAAGACGCCATTGTGTACTCTCTGTCGAGAAATTTCCTTTGCTTCCTCTTAATTTCAAGGGTTTTGACGGAAGCCCGCTCCTTGATCAAGCGAGTTTTTCAAGCGATAGTATGAGAATTTCGTAGATTTTTTCATCTGTCCTTTTTTCAAAAAATTCACTCGATAGATCACCTAATTTCGCTACCAATGTCTTGAAAAATTAAATCCAAGCAGCGCTCGAAATCAAACTGTACATCCATTACTTTTTCCGGTCTGCCTTTCTTGCCCGAAAAATCGCTTATGGACACGAGCATCAAGCCCACTAAACTATTAACCGGCCTCTCTGAATTTTGAATCGCCTCTTGTCGTGGCAATTAATGTTTGAACGCAGAGCGGAATACTTTATTCTCCCCGGGCCGAGATAACGGAGTGCCGTCGGCAGCTAACCCGGATATTTATGGCACAATTTAACTCGAGAAATAATTGTCATCCGTCCCGTGAGATAAGAGCCGCGTTCGCCTCAATTTTGCACGGGGAATAGCTTGATTAATTACTTTTCGCCCGCTGAATAAGTAAGCCGCAAAAACAATTTACATCCGCTGCGACGTAATTCGAAAAATTACGAATTAAAGCCCCCGAGTCCTGGCTCCTTTTCGGCCCTCGTAAATTTCCGTTCGGACGGAGTCGTGAAAATTTTCTTTCGATGAGAGGAGCTCTCTGCTCTGCTTTATTTACGAAAGACGCGCTGACGGAGCTCCGCGGTAATTCGATCGGATTTCTTCTTTTAATTTGCTCGAGTGCTATTGTGGCTCGTATTTTGTCGCTGCGATGGATCGATTATTCACTCGGCGTGCTGCGCCGGGAGATTTCATGCTGTTATCGATGAATAGCTACAGTTTTCAGCTTGGCGTCTAATTCATTGTCTCCTTCTTAACCTGATGTATTATTTGCTCGTTTAACCTTTTTTTTTAGCTTTTACGAATAGGTTTGTCGGTTTCGAGGAAAAATCTACTGCAAGTACGTGTGTTTCCCTTGAGTTATTGAAGTATATCTAAAATTTATAGTTGAGTAGACTGTGTGAGAACGGATCTGTAAATATTGAAAGAGAATGTAACTGGCATACTGACGCCGAAAATAATTTCCCTATAAATGCTTGCTATTTGATTTCAACATCCTTTCTTTTCCAGGTTTAGCACAGTATGCCGAAGAAAGATTTTTTCCAACTTGACCGTTCAAGTTTTGAAAGAGCGAAAATTTTGAAATATCGGTCTCTCAAAGGCTTGCCAGGAAATTTGTCTTAATTCCCCCGGCAGCATATATCCATCAGAGGAGCAGCGGCCCCTAATTGAAAAGCAAAGAAACTCCTCGGCAGCGACGTAAGACCTCTAAAAAAGCACTCCCACCTTGGCATTGTTTCTCCGGGGCAGGGAAACGGTAGGCGTGGTATGAAACTCTCTCTCTCTCTCTCTCTCGAAAAAGTCCAAGCCGAAGAAAGAGAGAGAGAGAGAGAGAGGCAGGCAGGAACGCGCGAGAATTCGTAATACGGAGGGCCGCTCTACGGCCCCTGAGGGAGGAATTCCGGGCTACGTTTTAAATTGCTGCATCCCCGGCCTGCTTGTTTATGCATGCCCGGCCGGGCGTTTCTTATTCCTGGACTCGCGCCGAGGCTCGCACCGAGGTGGAACCTAAAGTTTATGCCCCGCTGGCGGCGAACTATGCATTCTCTTCATTTCGCCGCGGATATTCTTCGATTGCTTCGCGAGGAGAATTAGGGCACGCGCCGGACGTTTTAATCTTGCGATTGTTCGGCCCGCTGAATAATGCAGCCGGCCGAGCGTAAAGCGCCTCGCTTATTTATAGGGCCCACACACGCGGGGGAGAGGCACTGCGAGCGGCGACGCTTTTCCTTTTCTTGCGTAGATTTTTATTGATTTTACCTGAAAAACAGAGAGGGAGCTGCATTCTCGCTCCCTCATTTTTTATACAGCGAGCAGTTTCATTATCTTGATAGGAGAGAGAGAGAGAGAGCTCCGCGCGTATTGCGCAAAATTATTTCCCGACAAAAAATAAACAAGCCCTTCATTTTTTATGAGCCGAGCTGCACTGGCTAAGCTGCTCCTTAACTTTTGCCTTATGTCGCTGTTAACAGGAATTAATGGGGCTCGACTTTCCGGAAAGCTCTTGTACTTGCCTATTTTCACGCCTTCATTGCGAGGCTCGGCATATATCAGCTTCTTTTACAATATTATTATTGTAAGCTATTTGATAAAAGACTTAAAAATTCATGTTGGTAATACAATTTAGAATAAACGTAGGTGCATTAATAGTAAAAAAATAAGAATTATTTACGATAGCACGGAGTGAAATTACTAGATATAGAATGGGAATTATTTATGAAACGTATAAGAGCATTATGTAAAGAAGAATTTTCATTCTTTGCAAATAAACAGCGTAATGAAGTTTAATCGTTCAATGAGAATTTGAAAATAGGAATAATACGTTATTACGATACTTTATTATACGACTGAAGTTAACTGAAAATTATTTCCGATAAGGTGCGGATCTTATCGTTTTATCTACATCTTCGCTCGCAATATATCTTTCTTTATTATAAGTATATACAAAACATGTCAATAAAATTATACAGATTAAACGGCTTCATGTAGATAATTTTTCTTTTACAATACTGCAAGTATCTTTTTACAAACAATTAAAATTTATCTTTATGTATACTTTTTTCGTCAAGGCGAGGAAAATTTTTTCTCTTAAAAAACTTTTTCTATTCTTCCACTATTCGTACCTGAAAGGGTTAACAAGTTTCTTCTCGTTGATAAAACTCACGAGACTGTGAGTGATTCTAGGTGTATACTTATCTAAAAAAGCTAATTAAGTATGTATTATACTACTACTATAGTAGTTTGAGGTATACTTATATAGATCCTAGAATTATCCAAGTTGATATTAATAGTTTCAGCGAACGCAGAAACTCTAGTAGAAACCTCAAGTATCTGTAATCTGTAAAAATAGAAAAAAAAAATATATATTACCGACTATTAATTCATCAAACAATTAAGACCATCGACTCGAGCGCAAATCGTCTTCCCTAATCACCTGGAGAAAAAAATGGACAAAAGAAGTGGCTGCTCGATCATGCGCTCTTAACCGCTCAAACAGTGCTAATTCGGGGTGAAAAATTCGCCGGTCTCCCGAGGCGGCGGCGCCCCGTTGAAAGCCGGCACTCGTCGTCGCTCCGCAGAGCCGGAATTGGATACAAGCGCGCTTTACGTATGGACTAACTCAATAGAGCTAATACGGCAAACACATTAGCTGTACGCTGGGACGTGTACGTGTGTGCCGCTGGGTGCGTTCTGCGGGAGTGGAGAAAAAGCCAGGTTGAAAAGTTGAGATTTTTGGTTTTTTTTTTCGGGACGACGTTTGAATAGTAGCTGTCAAGTCGCACTTGAGAGGACTTTTAATGCTAGCTTTCAAATAATTTCGATATAAAAGGATCGTTGGAATGACATCTTTTACTGTCAATTCGTAGATATACTTTTTTAATTATGGTATCTTATTTCACCGTGTTCATTTATTGTGACGGATTATAGGGATTTTACACGAACAACAATTTTAAACGAATATTTTATTTAGATTAAAGCAAGAATGCTTTTAATTGAGTAATGATATGAAATTATAATTTTATATAGTCTAGACATTGTAACTTATAAACCATTAATTAGTTTTATCAACAGCATTCTTCTCAAGTGTTCTTCTTTTCAGAATAGCAGTGAAACATTGTAGCACGTTCTTATAAATTAGATTTTTATGGCATTTTCGATACCCGCAAGGCGTTGATTGCAGTCACAAAATTACTGTCAGATAAGATCGCTACTATACTTTGGTGGATAACAATGGATTAATTTTGAATTACTATTTTTCCCAGATGTAGCTATAATACTGCATGTAATTGTTGATAAAGTTTCTTACAGCTTATCTTTTAATTAAGTACATTTTTTAGTTAAGCAGGAGACAATATTATTTATAGTTTAAAAAATGTTTAGCCTTGCTATGTAAAGGCAATGATTTTGATAAGCAAGTGTATTATTTGATGTTATTTATTAAGAATAAAAAGGCAATTTAATTTGTAAAGGAAATAACTACTTCAAACTGAATTAATATTAATTTTTTTAACCATTGAGCACAGTTAGTATAAGTAGTGCTTCAAAGTCATGTTTTATATATTCCCACGTTAGATTGCCAAATAAAATAGTTGCAAATAAATTTCTATTAAAGTTAAATCAGTAACGAAACTTATCCTTCCAAGTTGATGGCGAATTGACGTCTGCTACTTCCCAGCATCTCCAAAAAGATCAATCCTCCACTATTATAATAAAGCCAGGAAAAAAAAAGCATCGCGTCCAGAAAGCACCCAATATCTTGCTCGCCGACTATCAAAAGCAGTGACGCCCTCGGAAATAACTGAAAGTTCCCTAACTAATTCACGATTTCCAAACTTCCACTTTGTCCAGGGCTCGCGAAAACTTGCGCGCAAGAAAGCTCTTTCGTGTTCCCTTAGTTATCCACCCCCCCTCCCTTCTCTCCCCCTCCAACCACTTGAAGCGTCGGCCTAATCGACGTGACAGCCGCGCGCGTCTCGCCCCTCGTATATCAGCATTTACAATGAGTGACGCGGCATTAAAAATGCAGCCCCGAGTATATTAAGAGAGACGCAGCTTTCTTTTCTCTTTCCTGCTTTTTTCCTGCTTTTTTCCTGCTTTTTTCCTTCCTTTTTTTCATTCCTCGCGCGAAAGGAAATCTGCGAAAGGATGCGCGGAATATCGGAGTTTTCTCGGGGGCGGATCGTTATGACAATTACGGCAATTAAAAGCTTGTTGGGCTGGGGAGGGGGAGAAAGTTTCGAGGCTACTTAATTTAATAGGAGTGCGGCTGGTAAAGGAGAGACTGCAAGTCCTTGTTTCCATTTTTACCGTAACCGGTAATTATGAGGGACGGCGAGCTTGCGAGGTTCGTTACCGAGGCGAATTAATAAGGACATGATTATGGAGCAAATTTCATGCGCTTTCTTTATTTTTCTAATTATACAGCTAAGGATGCTACTTTGCAATTTTGAAATTGTCGGTTCGGGCTGATGTATTATTTTCAATTGCCGTTTAGAGCGGTAACACCAATTTAGAATCAATTATTTTGATATTTATTTTTGCATATTTTTAAAGATTAATTCAGATTATCATAATTTTTTTTATAATTTTTTTTCTGTATCATACACAAACCTCCTAAGACAAACGCACATCGAGCCCTAAAAGCAACTACTGAGAACTCTCTCTACTGCCACCTTAGACTTAAAACATACTCCTCCCTTTGCACTTGTACATCCCACAGAATACAAGTATTCTTCATCAGCGGCTGTCATCGGGTCATACACTGCGCCTGGTTTCCGTCTCATCGGCGGCCTAATGATCGGGTACTTATAGTTTCCGTCTTCGTCTCCACCCCTTTGCAACCCTCTTTAGATGAGACCTTATTTCGCCGTTCAAAATATGTACTTTCTGAATAGCGATGCAACGTTCGGCGTTGTTTCAATGGATTGCTTTGCGGATGAGTTTTGTCCTTTTCGAATTGTGGGTAGAGCTTTACGGGCTTTTATGGTTTATGTGCAGCAAAGCTTGAAATAAGCAAATTAAAAACTCTTTATCGCATGATTTAATGAACTCCGTAGAAAATCCCACCTTGTGAAATACTACCCAAAGTAAAAAATCAATTATGATCTCGTTCCCGCAATTAATCAACTTAAGCTCCAGCCCGTTGTACCTGTAAAATTTGGCTAAAATTTATGTCAGTCGAACCGGATTCAGCCAGCAGCTCCGGCAATTATGCACAACCAAAAGAGCGGCCGATTACTAAAATTTCCGCTTCCCGTTTCTCGCAACCCTCTTCATCCCCGATAATCAGGTTCCTCCTTTCCTCCTTCTTTCTCGAAAGGGGCAGCGGAGCGGCGAGAGTCCCGCTCGCCTCGGTCTGGGGTCGCGCCGATTATATTCATTAGCTTGATTGGAAAGGCAGGGCGCGAGAAGAGAGCTTACGTGGAAAAGTACGCGTCGTTTCATAATCGGTTGCCGCGGTAATTACGCGAGGAAGCGAATAATGACCGCTGCTTTGTGGGACGTTGTCGGGGGTAATTACAGGCTGGGTATTGGCGAAATGCCGATTGGGGGTTTAATTGGGTTTTTGCTTTTTTGAAAATTTGTGATTTCGGAAGATGAGGGGTTGTGAGTCAGGGGAGTTTTTATGAAAGAGGTTTTTTTAATTGGGGTTAATAATTCAGGCCTGCAATTCAGTTGAGTGTTGCAATTGAAAAAGCAAGTGTATGAAGTGTAATTAAGTAAGTAAGGGGGTACAGATCGATATAATCTGTTTACGTAACTATTTCTGTTTAAAATTTTTAACATTTTTTAAACGCAACAAAGGTATCAATTGATTGTTTTTTGTATAAATGAATATTTTTTCCTGGGATGGCCGAATTCATTGAAATTGAATAGAAACTTATTTCGATCTAATAAATCTATAATAATCTAATCTAATGAAATTACCATTGAATTTTTAGTTTAAAAATCGTAATTCCCTTGGATGTAACAAATTTCCGATATTTAAAGATAATGAATTGTATCGTCAGCAAGGGACCTCGACTAGAAAAAAGTTTCGCCACCCCCAGCCCATCCTCCCATCTCGAAAAAAAAGTAATCTCGAAAAGAAGCCTCCCGAAAAAACGACGCGGCCAAGAAGAATCCTTCGCTGCACCGTCGGCTTCTCCTGCAAGTTTTACCAGCACCGGCAATTGCGGCGCAGCGTCTTCTACGTGCCGCTCACCAGCAGCATCAGCAGCAACAACAACACAAAGTCCAGTCTCGAAAACGTCGGGACAGGGAGAGAGAGGAGAGAGAGAGAGAGAGAGAGAGAGAGAGAGAGAGAGAGAGAGGAGAGAGACGGATGGGGCGGCTTTCGGGGTAGTTATAGGCCGGCTCGCTGCAAGTGGCCTGAATATTTGATGCCGCGGCCTGGTCATCCTGCCGAGGCGATAACACCGGCCCCGCGGGATCCCCGCTGCGAAAGAGAGAGGGAGGGAGAGGAGAGGCTATTGCCGCCGCGGCTACGCTACGTCAACGGCCAGCCTGCGGCGCCTGACCGCACGTGCTGTGGCTACTGCTGCTGCTGCCGCCGCCGCCGCCGCCGCCGCCGCTGCTGCTGCTGCCCCGATAGGCCCGGAATGCAAGGGCTAATGAAAGACCTCTGCTGGCGTCAAGTGTTTTCTGCTGGGGGCGGTTACACCAGAGCAAGTTTTCGTGGCTTTCTTTTCAAACTTGTGTTGTACGGCGTGATTTCGGGCTTGCTTAGCCTGTCAAAATTCATTTTTAGCCTCAAAAGTTCTTTGTGGACAAATTTTTTCCGACGGCTCGATAATAAGTAAAAATGGCATTTTTTAGATGAATTTCGCAAGGAAAATATTTTGATTGCTTAAGAACGTTACGCTCAGGTTATTTGATCAATGAAATTCGCATGTCATTTGACGTAACCGCGTAGAAAATCGATATGTTGTAACAAAGTTACATATTTGCTCAAGTGACTTGATACTACCATGAGTGCGCATGAGTGTGTAGCTTTTTCATTCAGGATATAGCAATCAAACCGAGAACATTGAATAAGTGCAGCTTCAAAGCAGAATACCTTTCTTTGGTGATTCACAGTTTCTACAAAAGTTGCTTGTTTTTCTCTTGAGCGAATATCAATAAAAATTAAAAATAAATATACAATGAGGCAAATAAATTGTCACCAATTTTTCCATTAACACTTTAACATCTGTAAAAAGTGCATCCCTTATTAATAAATAAATTGATATAAAACGCAGTTCAAAAAAATCCATTCAACAAAACATTTTACAGTCCAAGCTTTCCTTATTTATCACTCGCATTGTTCCGACCAAAGACATCTTCGCTCTTTAGCAAAAAAAAATTAATAACAAACAGCCACTCGACCTTTTCCGAAAATGAATAACGAGCTCATCTCCTGTGAGCGGGAAACGATCCGCCCCGAGCTCGTCAAAGCCGGGAGCGTTGCGTGACCCGCGACGCTTATCTTCATCGCCCGAGCAACTTTCGGTGCTCCTTCTCGGGGGGGCCTCTCGCGGCTTTGCCGTTCGTTCTCTGCAGAGGGAAAAATCTCTTGTCACGATAATTTTTCTTAACTATCTGGAATTTTATTGAAATATTGTTCCTGAGATCGATCGTTTCAAATAACTTTAAATACAACGGGAAAATTAATCGACTTTGAAAAATAGCTTTTCGAAGCGGTATCGATTCGTCTATTTATCCAATTCCCAAAAACTCCAACTCAAGTTCTCCATACGAAACGTCAAGCCAGGAGAAGTTCTTCCCCTCGAAGCTCCGAAGAAAAACAGTCGAAGGCACAGGACACATACACACATGGGCACCTGGGAAAAAGGGCGAAAAAGACAAATTCGACAGACACTTTCAGCGCTGCCGGCGAGGGAAAACAAGCTCCGCTTCACGCGCTCGCAAGCGTTCAACTCGGGGAAAGGATGTCATCGGTTAGACTCCTCCTCCCTCAAGACACAGAGAGAAAGTCGAAGGGCGAAAAGCTCTCGGAATCCCGCTCGGCCTGAAAGATTAATCGGCCAAATCTACGCACCTACGTTAGTTATTTTTTTCGATCGACGACACGTTCGCTTCCTCCCTGGCTTGAATAATTGCGGGACTTGTTGCTGCCGCCGTCGCCGCTGCTTCGGAGATAATGAGCGGGGGGATCGGTTGACCTTTTTAATATCCTAGCGAGAGAGATTCGCCTTTTATTTATGCGCGACGCACAGCTGAGAAGGAGAGAGAGAGAGAGAGAGAGAGCGCGGCACACGTGCTTCAAAGGAGGAGATAACTCTTTGAGATTTACGGGCAGAGCGCCCGCGAAAAATGCCCCGGACGATTGTAATAAATTTTTAGGGCTCGATCATGTTCAATCGCTCCGGGAGATTCCGGAGTCGGCGCTGCTCCTGCTTTTTATTCGAGATGCTTTTATGGCTGCTTTTTAGGCGACGCGCCACTTTGCGTCTGACGCTCTTTTGCTTTTACTACTGTCAATCTGCGGCTTTGCAAAATTTACTTTGCCTATTTTCCTCATTTGTTTTTGATTTTTTTTCCTCTTTTGCTTTATTTTACGTCGTGTTGTTATTGTAATATACACTTCCGAGTAAATGCTTTCGTCAATAAATAATAAAGTCAACAAACCGATAAACGGACGAAATGAGTTATTACTTTTTATAAGTATTTTACGTTTCATTTTATTAAGAACATAAAGAAATAAACTGCAATTTTAGAATAATTGTAGTTTAGGTTTCATTTATCAAACAATTTGCTACTGCTCGAGGCATTTCCGGAAAGAATTGAACAGAAAAAAGGCGCACAGAAACGATCGTTACAGGCCGGCAAGAATCCCACAAATCTGCAGTAAAGGAAGCATAAACAATCCGCGGCATCGAGAAAGAAGCACGAAAAATCCTTCATAGCCAAGCAACAAACGGTGTACAAACAAAGAAATGGAGCAAAGGGAAAAAAGCTCCGTCGAGAGAGAGAGAGAGAGAGAGAGAGCGGAAACACAAGAAACACAAAAGAAGAAGAAAAAGCGTTCCCTCCGTAGTTCGCGTGAACTGCACAACTCGTACACACGTATAGAGCCGCGTATCTCCTCTTGCACGCTATAAGCACCCCTAGCGCCTATAGCTCTCCACAATACCCCTCGCTTTCCCTCTCCCGCGCGCGTGTGGGTGCTCGTAGGTGGAAAGGCCGAAACGCAGCGTCGAGCTTTGCGGCCAGGGCGAACTTCACAGCGGCGAGTTCCGCAAAAGAGAGCCGCGCGAGGAGAGGGGTGCGCGCGCGGAGGGGTTATACACATCGGCCGGAAAAGTAGAAAAAGAGCTGCAACAGCGGCAGCGGCGGCGGCGGCGGCGGCGGCAGCGGCGGCGGCAGCAGCAGCCACCAGACGGAAAGAGAGCAGGAGGGGGTGGGAAGGACCAAAACCTCCGCGCTGGACAGGCGGTGGTTGCGGATGGAGCCTTACACGCCGCGGGGGGTCGGGGGTATCGGTACGGGCACGGGGGTGCGAGGGCAACATGGCCGCCGAGCCAACTGGCGCAGGCGTGCAACCCCCGGCTCCGCCCCCGAGCTGCCCGCTACGCCAACGCCGATCGATGTCCCCGGGAATGTACCCCCTCGGCCGAGGGGGTGGGGGCGCGACCAACCAGCGACCGAGCGGGCTGCCTTGAGCCGCCGGGAGCTCGTGCTGCTTCCGCAGAACATGTCGCGCACTCCTGCCAGCCACCTCGGCTCGCTCGCTAAAGCTCCGCTAAGCTGAGACCAGAGCTACGCTCACCCCCTCTGTTTACTACCCCCCGTCGGCCTCTTGTTGTGAACTCTGCTCTACGGTGTGGACTGACTCTTTGCTCCGCCATGAGGTCGCTTTGGCCAGGACGGCCGGGAGCCGTCGCACCGCGATCGAGCCCGTTTATACAGTAGGCCGGACAGCTATTGCTAATCGAGTGTGTGACCGAGGAAGGACTGGGAGGAACTGTGACTCGATAACAGTGGAGGACACGCGGTAAATGGTGCCGCGCGACGGGTAAACAGGCATCGCTCGATTAACTTTCACCGCTGACCAGTCAGGGCTGCAGGATGATGTACTCGCCGGACAAGATGATGAGCAGCAAGGGCCTGCACGGGACGCCGATCTCGGCGCCCGGATGCTTCCCCTCGGGCAGGTACTCGCCGCCGCCGTACCGACAGGCGCCCGACCCCATGGCGCCGCCCCCCAGGAGATGCATGCCCAATCCTACGGTAAGTACTTATTTACTTTTTCGCCTTTCGCCTCGGGGGGCTTACGCCCGAAAAATTCGTCGATTCCTCCGAAAACTCTTTAAGCTGGAGTCATATTTCCCATTGCTTTACGCCAGAAAGTCTTGTAAAACAAAACTTCGGCGACTAACGTATTCTTTCAGAATGTTTACATCTTGGATAATTAATGACGTTGCGTTTTTTCGCCTCTTGCGAGAAAAACTAAATGTTTACTTGTCAGGCATTTATTTTTAAATAATGCTCGAGGTTTATAGTAACTCGTGGAAAATTTTTGTTTGATTTAAACAACTTGAAACATCCGTGCTAATATTCCGAGTAAACTTCACAGTTTCTTTTAAAGTCTACAACTTGCTTTTAAAACGATCAATCAGTTATTATTAGCAGTCATTTTAAAAAAATAAAAGCTAATTATAATTTATACAAATATCTTATTTCACTATTATTTTAGTGTAATAAAAACTAAAATACAACATCATTGTAAAACATAAAAATAGCTCATAAAAATCAGCTTTGTAAATAATCAAATTGATGTTTACCTTTATTGATTTAAACTCCATTACATGCTTCTCTAATTATGAATAAACATAGTTTTATGTTTATTTTGCTATTCAAATAAACTCCAGTATTTAATTTTTAACAACACTTTTGTTATAGAGAACATAAATGAATGCTAAACATAACCGACCCATAACTAATCGTTTCGTAAAGCACTCGTCTTAAAACTTTTTAGAAAACAATCTCAATCAATTTTGTATTTTCCACAAAATTTCAGGCTGCGTTTTCTAACCATTAAAAAGTACGATTCCCGATATAGAAATCCAAATAACAGTATCAGAGTATCATTCGCAAATCGACAATGTTTACTTAGCTATCGGAATGCCCTATAAATTATTCCCGACTAATCATTGAGTGTCAGATTGAATAATTTAAAGGAAAGGATTTACAGAAACAATAGATTTATCGAATTAACGGATGGGCACACTTGAATCTTTGATTTCGAATCGTTGCAGACTCGAGTCTTCTTCGTTCCCGGTAAATAAGTCAAAATATTGCTGACACTTGGCAAAAATAAATAACTGAGAGCTGAAAATCTGTTATCGAAGTCGGCGATTCCGATAATGGAAATGTGCAGCGGCTCTAATGGAATTTATAAATATTCAATGATTCGCGTTGTATACAATTAATAAACAATTATTTACATTAAACAAAGTGAATTATGTTCGAAGTTGCCTGCAACTAGTTGGTAATAAAGAGCTAATAAAAGACGCGGAGCAGCCCTTCCACCGTCCGACGGTTAACTTTCAGCGACCCGCTAATATAAAAGGCGGATTACTTTTTCACGTAAAATCTACGTTCTGCTTTTTATCTTTAATTGGCTTTCTCACATCCATTTATATAATTTTATTTGACTTTAATATTGTTAATCTTTGACATTTGTTAAAAAAAGCGAGTATGTAGTACTTAAGTGATCACGTCATGACTTAATTCTGGCTTAAGTGGAATTCCTTGACACTAAGGGATTTCAAGCGTAGTTTTTTTGTTAAAAGCGAATTATTTAGGAAGAAATTAAAATTAATTTTTGCAGTTTAATGGACCATTAGAATTTACAATATGTGTGATAAATAGTTACTTATTAATAATGTAGATTATAATAATGTTTACTTATCAATACATCAATAAAATATATCGGAATAAAATCATAGTGCCTAATTAGTTATTTTCTTCGAACGTTGGGCAACAATAAAAATACAAAAATAAAAAGGTTCAGATAAGTAATACTTTGCTACGTAAATTTATCGAAGGAAGTTTCCTCGAAATTAATCTTCGATTGATCGAAAAGCCAGGATCGGCAATTTAGATTTTCGATAACTTTCAGATCCTCTTAACCAGCACAATCTGTAAAATGATGAAATTACCTACCGCAGAAACTTTGATCTCGGCAGCTTTCCAGCCCAGATGCTGATCTTCCTCGTATAATTCACCTTATCGAAAGTTGCACGTCAATCGGGTTGTTGAAATTCAATTAGAATAAAGTTTTCTTGCGCGAAATGCTCATTTTTCACTTGAAATAAATGTGAATACGTGAGTTTTGTATTTTGCTTTCCCGATACTTTTGAAAGCAGAAAAAAATGTGAAGACACGTATAACCTGGAATGAAAAAGAAGCTTTGAGAAGGAGAGACTCCTCGAGGTTTCCCAGGAAAAATGTCCAGTCGCTCAAACAATCCATCAATTATGCGTTGAGGAAAAAGCCCAGTGAAAAAGGACGTTAGTTCTTAGAGCGAAGGCAAGCAGAACGGGGGCTTTCCGCTCGGAGGAGACCCAGTTTTTCTGGGGCTCGTCTGGAAAGTAAAGCTCCACATCTCCGCGCGTCTCGGCCTTCAAAGTCCCTAGTTTATTCATGTGACGTAATAGGATAAAAACCGTCGCGCTCTGCGAGGAGGAGCCGAGTGCCTAGATGAGATTACACCGCCGCTGCCAGCCAGCCGATAACGCGGATTCGACGTAATCGCCTGCCTCTCCGATTTCTCTCTTTCCTCCTCTCGCTTCTACTTCGGCGAGGCGCCGCGCGGATGTCGAGCCAAAGGGACGCTTCTTAAACGTCAGATTGGATCTTGCGGGCTGTTTCGCTGCTCGCCGGGAATTAATATAGTCTTTTCGAAATCATAGTAACCAAGAGATTCAATATTCATGCCCGCAGTACGAGTAATAAAATCGAATAACACCCAGGATCTCGATGCACGCGTTAATCTTATATAACCAGCTTGCTTTCGCAGCCTTTTAATCAAGCTTAAGAATCGATAAACAGCACCTGACACATACGTATATCATAAGGTTGATAAAATAAGTCAGCGACATAGATGATACTATTTCTGCATTAGTTTATTAAATATCAATCTTTGACCCGATTAAAATCCAGACCCTGGAAGAATCCAACGGGCTTTTCAAAACCGAACTACCCCTCGGAAAGCACGTGCTTCCGTCATCCTTGCCCATCATCCCGCATTGCTCCGCAAAGAGCGAAAGGGGGCAGCTACAACTCCTCTACTCACGGCTCATTTATTGCGCAATATTAATAGTGTTTACTTTCAATGCTTAATGAGCTATGGCGCGGCGGTACGAATGAAACTACGTGTCGGAGGGGGGGCGAATCGATAATCAGCGGGGAGTCGGTCTGCGACTATTTTTCGCCCCGAGTCGTGAACGTGTATTTTCGGCGGAGAGAAATCGATCATCGTTTTATAAATATTGCGAGCGAGCTGGATTCAATTAGTCTGTCGTGTCGTGCGTTTGCGGGTCGCTTTGGTTTCAGTTCCCTTTTTTTTTCACTCGCTCGTGTCAGCTTTTTTCCGCTGACCTTGTATTTTTGCTTCTTTCCGAAGTAGAGCGATTTCGTTACCTGCTTTCGAAAATAGATGTGACGCTTTAAAACGTAAGAGGGCAAGATGCGAGAAGGTATTGCGAAAGCTTTGTTTCCGCAGACACTTTTAACGAAAGCAATTCATTTGCAGCTTTATTCTTTTAATAAAGAAGAGGGTATAGCAGTGAGGTAGAAGCAAGAGCAAGTAAAAGTGTAAGTAAATTCTGCATTGAAAAAGAATCCGCGAACATTCGCAAGACGTAATGAGCAAATACTCGGAACAAAAGGCCTCCTTCCATCCAGAATCGAGCGATTCCGAGGAGGACGGGGCGAAAGACTCGGTCCATTGATTGGCTCGACTGAATAATTTTGGTTTTCGCAAAGCCAGCCGGCTCCGGCCGACCAAAACGATCGCCTTCATGAATATGCAGGAAAGCAAAGCCGCCGCTTTCAATTACAGAACTCGATCGGCCTGAATTTTTTCGCGCTTAACTTGGCCTTTGATCGAGCGCCGCCGCGGGGGGACTCCCGACTCCGAGCGGATTCGCGATTTTCCAGAATTCTAATTGAGTTTCGGTGTCGGATCCGAATTTAACGCTTGCGGGAAACGATGTCGAAGAATTCGTCGCTGGAAAACTGGCCTCGATCACTTTCATGTCGGTTATTATTTGCATATTCAAATCGGATTCGAGATTTTATTAATAGCCTTTGACATCGAGGCTTTTCTTTGAGATTCTTTGATTATTGTTCAAGTCTGCTCTGGGCGTAACTAACTTTCGAGCGCATTACTCGAAATGGACTTGATAAAAGCTATATTCGATTAAAATAGAAAACAATAATTTTTACCGTCCCCGCAATGGCTTTGTAAAATTTAATCACTCGCAGATTCTATTTCAAAGCGAATGAAATATGACAGTATTTGCTTTGGCAATCTGATTAAGTCTGATAATTCGAGGCGAAAAGCCAGCAGTTCCACATGATAGAACTGCAGCAGGCCAGATTAGTCAGGCATCAGTTTAGCGGCGGATTAGCATCTAATCGGAAATTTCACAGCGCCATCCGGCATCCGCGGAAAGAAAGATATATACCGCATCGGCCGAAATGTCGAGCCGATAATCCGAGGCAGTCGTACCCCTTCAGGGCCCGCCGCGGCCGGCGTTAATTATATATAATATACATCGGGAGCCTGCACGTGCGTCCGGGATTTTGTTTTTCCATGACGCTGCAGAATTTCGCCTTTTCCGCAAACACGCACCGGGAGGGCGACGCAGTGTGACACTTCCGTCACACTATTTTGGGCTCGATATTGGTTTAGCGAGCGAGGAGCCACGGACAGGTTGGGAATGAGGCCGGAATAGATCGCGTTTCTAGTTTCATTTTTGTATAAAGGTCAGAATTCGAACGAGATTTGTATCGGCATTCTACTTTTTCTCAAAGGAGAGTAATACGCAGGTGCTTTCGAATGACAAGTCGAAAGAAGGAGTTCGTAAGGGGGTAAAATGCGCTTGCAAAGACTTAGAATAACCTGAATAAGTTGCTTGCTAAAAGTTGTAAACGATTCGAATATGATTTAGAATTCATATCTATAGTTATTCAAGGTTAAAGTAGCATAACACTGATAAATTGCTCTTTCGAAAGCTTATATTGTTTTGACAATTTTTTCTTTTTCAATGTACTTCGATCAGTTCCAATCATAATCATTAAATCAATAAAGGCAACTATTCAGCGAAGAAACAGTGTTAAAACCATTCGGGCGGCATTCAATTCCCTCGAATAAGGCTTTAATCCCATTCTTCAAAATTCGCAGGCGCACTTTTTTTCCAGTCAGTAAATTTTGTTGATTGAATTCCCGCGGAAATGCGCCAATGCAAATGACGAATAGGTATTCCAACCAGCCGGCAAACAAGCGTCGGCGAAAAAAAAAAGGCACAAAAATTGCGTGGCCGAACGAACGCGAAAATTGGACGCTGACGTTTCGTTCGATTTTACGAAAAACCTACAGTGCGGAAAAGGGAGGCATTTTTCCCCCATACCAGAGTCATGCATTTTCCATAGCTGCTCGCAAAAGCGTTGTTCATGCGCTCAATTCGCGAAATGCGTTTCCATTCGTCAGTCGCAGCTCCATCGAAGCGAGTAATAAAAAAAAAAGCCGTCCGCGACTGATTCTTCGCGCTGCGAGACGAGCCGTGAATTTTTTAGGGGAATCATTGAAATATGTAATGAATTTTCGTTGCCGGGAGGGAATAAAGGAAACGCCGTCGGCGCGCATTTTTTTCAAGTTTTGTTGGCGGCGAGGATCTTTTTCTAGGGTAACGAGACGCGAACTTCATCTCGCGTTTTACTGTCGGCTAAATGGAGCGGAATGCTTCGAGAACTAGTACACGGAAGAAATACATTGATTTTCAATTTAAATCTAATTGAAATAATTGTCTCTAAGCATGACCTGAATGTACATTGCATATATACATAGAGAGAGAGAGAGAGAGAGAGAATGAATGCTGCGCCAATCCGTGGATTCGTGAACTACTTTCAACTTGCTTTAAGAGATCCATGCAAAGTAATTATATGAAAGCATTTAAAACTTCGCTTATTAATAGAAATAAAAAATTTCCAAGTTTCTTAGTAATGTTAAACTTTAAATTTGGTTTGCCGAAACAAACGTTAAAGTTATTCGTATCTAAGCTCTAATTAAGAAAAAGATCGTCTTTTCAACCATAAGAGCCAGAAGAATCGATCGAAAATCCCTCTAAAAAAGAAGACAAGGGACAAGCAGCGAGCGAATAATAAATCCAGCCTTATCGGTCAGTAAAATTTTTGGCAAAATACCCCCCGCAATAAATAAATCGCGCGTCGCGAGGCGACGGGGACGATCGCCGGATTAGAAAATATCGGCGGCCGGCTGATAAACGACAGCCGCGAGATTCATGGCGGCCTTAGACGGCCGCCCGCTCGAGTGCGAGGGGCGGTGGAGGAAGTTACCTCTCACATCGATCAACTCGGGGCTCGCGCTCGCGCAATGCCGAGCGCCGCGGAGACTTGCTTCCGGATCGTGCTTTTGTCTCTGCCGCTTTGTGCCGGCCGACCTCGATGCGGGAATTTACAGGTAAATTCCTGCTCGAGCCTTTGACAAAACTTTAACGTACCAGCAAGCCGCCAAATGTTTGTTGCTTTAAAAACGGCTAAATTTAATAAAATTTACTTTTCAAGTCAGCCCTTTTTCCTAGGGAAATATCACTGAACTCGTTTAGCTGTTACAGTAAACAAAGCTAAAGCGAACCAACCTGCAGCTAAAGTTAGTAAAACCGATATCATTGAAACTTTATTTGATAACTTTGCATAATTAACAATAATAACTAAGTCCCATTCCAGGAAGCTAATGATTTCAATTTCCACTAAAAGTTAACTACGCCGCGAATAATTAAAAGCGTACAAAAACATGAAGCCGAAGAACAATTTTCTCGAGCGCCGCTGACGATCGATTAAAAAAGCACCTTCCGTCGGCGCATCAGCCTCCTGCGTCCGGCACGCGATCTCCTCGCGCAAAAATCGTGGGGGGCAGGGAAGGGGGAGGGAGAGAAGCAAGAGACAGCTGCGTTCGGAGCACCACACACGGGACGCTGGGGACACATAACGCTCCCCGCTTACATCCAATCACTCCTGATTTATATTTACTGGCCTCGCGCGCCCTTATTTATCGGGCCGCGCGGAGAAGAGCCCGTTAATTCGGGGCCAAATTGAAAATTACGGCGAGGCCGCGGCGTCTTACCGGCTACGGGCAATCTTGGAGGCCTAGCCAAGAGTCTTCTTTTTGGCTAATTGAGTTTCGCTGCTCCGCGAGAGCCAGTCGGGCTTGCTTTATGGAGGCTTTTTTTTTTCGCTTCGCCTCGAGAGCCGAAGAAATTTTTAATTGCTTGCTCGAGGAAGGTTGGAATTTCATGGCTCGAAATATAGCAGATTAATTAAAAAAAAAAAATCTAAATAAAAACGAAAGCCAAAGTTAGAAGAACCTCGGGAAAAAGCCCATCGAAAGAATTGCTCCGCTTTTCCTCGCGACAGGTGCATCCGTCCGGCCGGCGCTTCCACGTACTTACCACGAGCTGCAGGTATAGGCGCGCCGATCGATATTATAACGTATGCGCTCGCGCGGCCGAGTCGACGTTCGAGCGGAATTTCCAGAGAACGGGAGGCTCACTTTTAAAAATTCACTCGGGCCGATATCGCGAAATTAGCTCGGCAGGTCCGATTGCCGAGTCGCTTTCTCATTTGGGGGCGAGCTGCTCGGGGGAATCATTTCGAAGTTGACGGTGGATGTCGATTCCTGCCTAATCATGAGAACCTAAAACGCGCTTTTTCGATTGTTAATCAATGAAAAGTTGCAGTCACTTTAAGGCCGCTGTATTTTCGAGCGGAAAAGTTTTGTAAAATAAGCTGCAGTTTATATGTAGCTTTCGCCTTAGCTTAGTAATAAAAAAGTTCGCCTGGAGATTTATGCGATGAATGTCCTTTAGCTAAACTTGAAGATTATAAAATTTTGAAAATGAATAAAAGCAAAAGTTTGTCGACCAGCGTTCGTCCGCAAAACCATCCAAGCAAGACTCTGACAGACAACTGAAAGCCCCGCCGAAAGACCGCAAACCCTCTTATTGTCCTTACCGGCGATTACTAATTCCCCAATCAGTCCATCAAAATCTAATCGAAACAAGTAGCTGCCCCCCCCCTCCCCTCTGTCGGCGCAATAAATAAAGATACGCGTCGGCGGCGATGCCATCGGCAATTTCGTCGAGTGCACCGATCGCGTGGGCCAAAGTTAGCGGGGGCGCTCGGTGCGCGCGCACTTTGCGCACCGACCACTCGGGAAATACGGGTTAAGTGCATCCGCCTGCTTGTTGCTGCCTTTTCGGACTTTAATGAGGCGAGCGAGCCGAAAACGCGGCCCAAACTTTTAATTACGGAGGGCAACGATGTGGCCTAGTTGTCGGAGGGCGCCGCCCGGAGGTTAGCTTTTTTTCAACAGATGGCGCTCGCTTTTCTGACCGAGAGTTGGCTCGAGGGGCTTTTCAACTATTTCTGGCTCCAAGTGGCCTGGTGCTTTTCTTTTTTCACGTGCTTTTTTTGAGTAATTTCAATTTTATCGATGGAGGCTCGTCAATTTTTTCGGTCTTTAAATTTAACGAAACCTTTGCGTAATTTGAAAATAATTGTTCCGGTAACGACCCTCAAATTTCTGTAATGCAAGAAAGAACGAAAAAAAAAACACTCATCTTTATCGAAATTGTGGCAATTGCGCAAAGTACCGATTAGATTGTCGACTTACGTTTCAAGCCTTATATATTACGATTTCGAAGAGTTTTTTTTACGGCGGTATGTCTCGATTGCTGCCCATTTGAATTTCGCAGTACTAATTGACTGTATTCAAGTAAAGTAAGTACGAGCGGAAAAAATGAACGCTTTAGGCGACATTGCAATTAAGCTCCTCGATAAAAAAAAAGCTCGCATCGGCACATAACGCACTCAATTCAATCAAAATCCCCGGGGGACAGTTTCCTCGAAAAAAGCGCGTCTACCTCGCGGCGACCTTATCATCATTATTATTACTTTTCATTACCGTCGTCTCGGTCGAGCAGCGGGAAAAGAGGGAAAGCCGGGGCGGAAGGAAAGGGAGGGTCGCGCAGGAAATAAACCTAAGTGTATAATTACAATAATACTTACGCTCTTCCCTCGCGGCCCTTTTCGCGGTCGGCGGCGGAGAAGGAGGGGGTGGCCAGAGTGGATCGTGTGCGCGTAATTGTGTTGTAGGGACACGAGCAAGTGGAACTTAATGAGTCCTAAATTTACGAGCCGCTCACGCACACATCGACGCACCTGTGCCGCTGCCGATTTCTCGCCAAGTCATCGGCGACGCGTCAACCTGTTCCGTAACTGCGACCTTTTTTCGAAAGAGGGATATCGATTTGTCATTTGGGGGGGACGGATGGATGGGTGATTAGTGGCTAATAAGGCTGATGCCACTGCTGAGCTGTTTTAAATTGCGACGGGAGGCCCCCATCTTTATTTTTTGCCCGCGGGTCTCGAGTCACGGAGGAGCAAGATTGTTTGCCGGGGCATGATTGCGACGAACTATTTTCGTAATGGAGATCGGCTTAATTATTTCGGGCTTTTTACCTCGTTTCTCTTTTTACCAGTGTTCTTTTAACTTTAAAAGGAAATAGTCAAGTTTACCTAGAAACAATTAAATGCCGGTAAACTATTCGAGTTCAAGCTTAAGCACTTTTAATTTCTTTATTTATTTCGCTAAAATAATAAAAGACCGACTCTTGGAATAGAGGCTCTTTTATTTTTAGAGAAACATTCATTTTTTAACTTTAGTTTTAAGATAAACGTCATAGTAATTCTTGGAAGAGAAAAGCAAAAGTTACCACAAAACTGTCATTTTATCGATCTTGAGTATACATATTTCGTTGAGTTTTAGAGTACTGCATGATTCATGCATAGCGAATAGGACATATAAAATTTATTAGAAGCCGTGAAAAGCCGAAAACCGCACTGAGGGAATAATGTCCGTGTGGTTTCGAATTTCGAAAAAAATGAAATGCAGCCATCAATAGTTGATAAGCCAAAAGCTACTTTATTCAGGGGGGGCTCCTAAATTTCCGCTCACTTTCGCTCTAATTAGAAGCCGGCAATCGAATAAATCCTCCGCGGCAAAAGCTCGAGAATCCCATAATCCTCGCAACCTTTAGCGAACCCGAGCAGTTGAAAAGTGTTAAAGCCGTCGCGGCCGCGGCGGGCTCGTAAAACAACTCCGGCAGTGTTTCTCCCTCCAGGCGGCGTGAGCCGGCAGGCCTGTTTTTCCTTGGCGGGCCTCGCATAAACTTGGCAATTCGCGGCGGCTCTCGGGAGTTCGGTCACGTTTTACGCTCGCAGGCGCCGCGGCGAGAGCTGTTTTATGAGCGGCCGAGGGATCTGCAGTTTAGCCCGGATCTACGTGATTCGGCCGCTGCCGGAGGAAATGGCGATTGTCGGACCGATCGTTTCGAGCTGTTCCTGCGGTATCGGTAGATTGTTGCGGGAGAGCCAATGTTTAATGTAGTCGAAAGCTGCCCGCTTTTTTTTTAGGGGCGATGCTTTGAAGAATGCAAGCTGGGCTCTAAGAAAGCCGATTGAAAACCAGCATTGGCCTGAATGTTTCAGGTTTGTTCAGCGCTCGTCAATGGGTTAAATATTTTTAGTTATACCAGAAAAGCATTAATTCTTGAGGAAAAAAGACAGGTAGGAATGAGCGCAGCAGCACTTGGGCGACTCGATCCAGCCGTCAATTAGCCGCTCGGAATTTTCAGGGAGTAGCGGCCGGTCTGGGGGGCATTAAAGGGACAATCACAGAGTGCTTTACGTCTAGGGCCCTTCGTCAAAATCAAGAGGCCATTATTACGAGCATATGTTTACGTCCGATCGTATCGTGACTGCTGCTCGAGGCACGCACGAGCGAGCACCTGCCCTCTCTCTCTCTCTCTCTCTCTCTCTCTTGCGCGCGCGCGCGGGTGCAAATGTAGGATGTAGGGTAAACAACGCGCCGCCGTATGCGTGTGTCATTCTTCAAACACGCCGCGAGCCACGTGGACATATGTTCGATTTTCAGCGATTTCGGGCCCCGCGGCGAAGGGTTGCCTTTTTCGCGAGGGATGCGTTGCTTGGGAAAGGTTTTTTTTAGCTTTCGAGATCGGGCAGGTGCTGCTTTGGATGGGATCGAGTTCAAGTTGTCGGCGATTCTTGGGAGAAGGGAGTTGTTGTGATTCAATTATCTTTGCCGAGATCTCTGCTTTATTTATGGTTTAGCAGTAATGAGAATTATAAATAATTTATAAGTACGTCATCTGAAGACGCAACGTTTTATTCATTATTAAGCTTTTATCGGCCTTTAAACCATTTACACTAAAGCGCACTAATCTTCATTTTAAAAATTTAAATCGTATTGACTTTGCACACCTGCATTAAATTTTGCTCTAATTCATTAAAAAAAAAAAAAAAAACTGCAAAACGTTTTAGAATCTCCCCTCCAAAGGAAGCTGAAGGTTCCCTTAGCTCGCCTCCAACTGAAATCATCATAATGCTCGTCCGTGGCGGCGGCCCGCGTTTCCTCTCGCGATTTATCTTGCGGCGCGATCGGCTCTACCTGCCCCCTCGGCCTAACGCAATTACCGGCGGCGGCGGACAAATCGCCGTTTCAATTTTCTTAATGCCCGCGGAGCCGCTCTGGGGACGAGTAGCGCGTGCCGCCACGTGTCGCAGTTGATCGCTTCTTTTGTCGAGCCGGGAGCGAGAGAGAGAGATGTGCGCAAGGGTTCGATATGGCGTCGTCGATTGGATGGGAAAGAGGGAGCTTCGAGATCGAGGGGTCGAGCTTTTGCCAAGTAACGCGAGGAGGAAATGTTTGCTTTGGTGATTTTTGTGCTAGCGTCATTGTGGAATTGGGGCTGGAGGTAATCTGGAGTAAACGAGGTAGACGCTACTTGACTATGTGTCAGAATGAGATGTTTTCTTTCTTGGTTTGTAGTACTTTCACAGGTATAAACTATTTTGATCGAGAGATGATTATAAGAATATCCCGAGAGAAAATGCTAATTCCAAAGTTAAAAGCGAATAGAACTTTCTCGCGATGATATTATTATAGTTTTCATTATGCATATTTTTGGCTGCAATTTATTAAGTAAACACATTATGTCTCATTTATGACAAAAGGAATATTGCACTCTACTTAAAAAGTTGAGATGCATAATAAACAAGAGAAACCTTTGACGTTTCATTAAAGCAATAATCGATTTACCTAATTAATTAAATACTCTGCTCATGCAACGTGCTCGGTTACAATATAACGATTCATTATTATCTTATTTCAATAAACGAGTGGGCCGTTATTGATCTTATTTACGAATTAAACATATATTATACTAATTCTTTATCTGTCTCATTTAACCTTATACGAATCTACTTAAATTACTTTAAGATCTTTTAAAATTAGGTTAAACCGAACTGAAAGAAGTTAATTAGACCGCATTAAAAGTTTCACAATCAATAGAAAGCGTCCTAAATGTAAATTTGATTAAATTAATAAATATTCCAGCTGTTTCTCTCTATTCCTCCCTATACAATCACGATTCAATGTCGAGCAAATTTAACACATTAATCAAGAAGGAGCTCTTCATCAAATTTAGACCTGCAGTTGTTAAAAATGTAGCGCAGTCGGATAATCCTCTAATTACCGAGGCACGGAAAAAAGCCCGGCCGCAAATACGCAAAGGAGATTTAATCGGAGCAGCGGAGCAAAAATAAGATCCGGCTTAATCAAATCAGTGCCTCGGCTCGAGCGGCGAATCGAATATCCAGACGTTATATGCGCATTCGACTTCGTAATTCGATTTCTTTTATTATACGCCACCCCCTTCTTAAATATGCAGGTCATATCGCCAAGTACAGCGTAGTAGCTTCTTTATGAACTTTGCTGTTAGCGTTTTGTGGCTGTAGTTATCAAGTGCATTTCTATCGATTGCTTTCCTTTGATTTTTTTTAAATCTTATCTTTCTATTTATTTCTTCTTTCCTATCAATTTATTTGCAAAAGTGCGAATGCATTATAAAATGCATTATAAAATATAAACAGGAGGTTTGTTTTAATAGTCGCTTCAAGATCGCACTCGTTCTTCGAGTCATAAATTAACAAGTTTCCGGGGCGAGAAAGAGTATGCTTCAAACGTTAGTGGGGGTGAATTAAGAGGTACCTTATAGCGGATAAAATCATTCCATTGCACTGAATCGTACAATTATTAATAATTTCCTTTACGAGCAGAGCATTCCAACATTTATTAGAGGCTTTTTATCGTCTTTTTACTGGCCACAGTGCAGCGAATAAAAATTTGCCCCAGCTCCCATTGTAGCTCCCTCCCAAAACTCCATATTTCCCCTTAGCATCCATTAATCCCAACTCCGGCCAATCGCAAAGAAGCCACGTAACTCTACGTGACCGGCCGTAAAGATGATCCCGGAGCCTCGGGGAAGATAATTGCGTCGTCCTCTCCGCAGCTAAGTGGCCGCCATGTTTCGTCTCTCCCCGTCCGAATGGCAGCTCAGGTGGATTCTGCGCCCCGACAAAAAGGGAGAGAGAGAGAGAGAGAGATAAGCCTCCGAGTCCATTAGAGCGGCGCCCAGCTGCCCCGGCAGTTATACCGCGTAATGACTGCCGGTTATGAGCAATGACTGCGGAGGACGGAATTTCGACCGAGCCGCTAATAATTCACGACGACGTAAAGCCACTTTTTGCGGCTACGATCAATTCTGCGGCCGGATGCTGTCTGTTGCTCTTTCAGGTACGGAGCTATTGTTCCCTGTTGATTTTTTCGCGGTTTTTGCGTCGCTGCTGGATCGATCGTGATATGATTTTTTGTCGTGGGCAGTTGTTGAGTTTGTAACGTTTATTATAAATGAGGAAGGAAAAAATTTTGTTAAAATTTTGGCTAATAAGAATATAATAAAGGGTATATATCTTACGACTATTTAATAACTCCTGAAAGCGAAAGTTAATTAAGGTAATTAATCGTTTCATTAATTTTGGAGCTCTCCTCTTATAGCATTCGGATATTTCGAGAAATATAATTTTCGTATTGATCTCGAATAAATTTTTTAATTTATTAAATTGTCTAGACTTGCCGTCGCCGTCTGACTTATTAATAAATGAGCCAGTTCGCATTTTATACTATCCTGGAAATAGACAAAGACACAATGTTACAGAGAATTTAATATTTCACACGGGGAGTTTATTCCTGTTATCAGCTCTGTTCTCGCGGTAAAAGTATCAAAAACTTGGATTCAAATCACTGCCGGAGTTAAATTATGCAGGAAGCAGCGTCTACCTCGGGCCTCGATAATTCTAAAAGAATGCCAGCCAGTTTTTCGTGACACTTTGATGATGGACGAGCCGTTTCTGAATTTTTATACTCGCGGGAAAGTTGAATCTTTCACAAGTACTCTGGGGCACGAGTTTCCATTGGAATTTCTTTTCCGGAAGACGCTGTAAAGTGGAAATGCGGTATCCAGTTTTCTTGATTACGTGCGCTTTTCTGGAAAATTTGAAATAATAAATGGGCAGAGAACGTTAATAGTAATGATAAAGATGAATAAAAATAATCCTATGTATTAAAGTAATAAATTTAATATTTCTCTTAAAAATAATATAAAATATCGCATCTGCAGTGAAATATAAGCCTATAAGCACATCATCCTCTTAACAAATGAAATTCAAATACGAAGTGAAAAGCAAACCCGACATTTTTTGCGGCGTTTAATGTTTTTACATAATAAATAAACTTAATAAATGACTTTGACTGCAAAAATGGCAAATTTTTAGCAGGACTTAATTTTAATAAAATAAACGTGGATTTAATTTTCCTCTTTACATAAATTTCCATGATTTTAAAGAAAAATCTTGTTTTATCATTTATCCGAAAAAAATGACGAATGACTTTGCCGAGCGAAAAATGTGCATTTCCCCCTCTGGGAATTAAGATCCAGGCCTTGACCGCAGTCGTCACGAAAATCCATCGGAAATATCTAAAGAAAAGGCAGGTATCCCGTCTCGCTTATCCCGGCACTATCCGGGTCCCTCTTGGCTGGCGACGCAACGGCAGGCATGGCGGCCGGAGAGCGTGCGGCAGAATGGTGCGGATCGATAAAAGGGGGAGCGAGAGAGAGAGAGAGAGAGAGAGAGAGAGCGGCTGGCTGGTACAAATGAAAAAGAGAGCGAGAGAGACGAGAGCGGCGGCGGTCTGATTGGCGGGGTAAGCGGGGGCGGCCGCCGCGTGTAGCCAATGAGCGAGGCTGGCCTCGATATAGAGCCTACGAAATCACTGATTTTTACCCGGCGAGTGTATGCACTGCGCCGCCGCTGCCGGCGGAGTCGTCGTTCTGATTTATCGACGAGCCCGATGCGATTGTCTTCTTGTCATCGATGACTGAGCTGCAAAGTTTTAGGCTAACGATTCAAGCTTATTTCAAATTTTTTCCTGGATATATTAGGCTTAGTATTCATCAGAATTTCATCGAAAGAGACAATGTTCATCGCTCAGCAGTTGGTTCAGCTGCAGCAACCGAGCCAACTCGAAAACCGGCCGGCGGAGAAAAGTTGCCTCGCTAACGGCATTATAACGCTCGGCGAGGAAAATAAAAGTCGAGAGTCAAGCGGCGCATAATTTCCGCGAGAAACTGCATTTCGCGGAGAAGCGTCGCAGGAGGAAAAAGAGCCGAGAGACCTTAAGGACGGAAAAAGGCAATGAACGCGCAGCGCGAATCGGAATATTACATTAGGAAATTTCATAAATTCTCTTTAGAGGAGGGCTCTTAGACGCCTCGCGAGGCGGCCCCCCCCCTCCCCGTGTTTTTCTCCTGCAATAGTAATGAGGCCTACTCGGCGCCGCCGCCTTCTGTCTTCTCGACCTTCCTGCTTTCGTTTTCGTCTTCTTATTCTTTTGAGACGAGCGAGGATGAGGACGGACTTTGATAATTGCGCGACGGAAGGGTTGAGAGGGAAGTTTCGCGCTCGGATTTTTGGGAAATCGCCCGATTTTTTGGGCTGCGGGGCTTTGATCAAATATGCATCGGTTTGCGAGTCTGCGATGAAATCTTGCTCCAGTAGTGTGCAAGCAGATTATTTTTATCAAACGCACTTATGGCATTATTTAAGGAAAAGCAAGTGGGAGAAATAAACTTTGAAAATAGCGTAAATGAATTTAACGCGGGGGCAAAGTTTTCTCTGATGTTTATTGTTATTTCGGAAATGTTTTTAATCCGATTTTTTACAGTTTTCGTATAATTTTAAGTTTAGTTTTCTCAATGCATTGATTTTATGTTTAAAACGCAAGACTTTAGAACTATAAAGAAAAAGTCGCGGTTGGCGTTTACGTTTGCAGTCATAAAGTACGGTAAACATTATGATAATAAGCAGAGACCGAAAGGTACTTTAGCGAAAACAATCTGAACGACCTATCATTTAATGGGACTTAGAAACAAGCAAGCAAATAAAGTTCCCGCTAAGAACGCAATGATCGGGAAGGAGAAACCATAATTCGATGTTATCGTAAATTCATGACATTAAGCCACATAACTACCTGGATACTTGACTGGAAAAAGTTTTAAAAGCTGAAATGACACAAATACTATTAGATACTCCTTTCGATTAATAATGCATTAAAAAGAGCTTATGGATCGTCGCTTAATGTACGGTTACCAATTATTTCGCAGCGGTACATTATTTTCGCGCCTTTTAAACACATTCTTGCGCTGCGTTAAGTTCTTGAGATTAATAATTCAAGCGTAAATAAGTCGAAAATAGAGACTTGATGCAAATTCATAGAAGTCATAAGTCTTATTTAGCGAAAAATTCATTCGCTCGACCCTGAACTAGTTTCCAATGGTTGAAAAAATCCGCAGAAAAAAAGTTCCCATCAAAAAGGTCGAACTGGAAATCAGGTTCCGCGCATGACAAACACGTCAGCATCATCCAGGAGTAGACACAGGCAGGACAAACATCGGGGGCCAGTCGACGCTGCTGGCTAATTGATTTTCCTCGCGGACCTGAATAATGCCGCGAGCTGCGTCCTCCGCCGCTCTCTGACCGCTTCGTTTGACTGGGCCGGACGTAAATTAGCTGCGCCCGTTTATCCGCACCGTGAAATAGAGGAGCAGCCTGGATTTTCCTTTGTTTTTTTCTTTTATTTTTTCAAAATTTCTGCGCTTACGAAGCAGCTTCGCAAAGGATATGTGTAACTCTTGGGCTATACAAGTTTTACGTTTCATTCGCTTTTCGTTCTATTAAAATTTCACTCGATAGATTCAAGAATACTTCGGATTACCTATATAAGGAAACTATAGCTTGCGGTACAAAGCAAAAAATAGTTCTAGTAGTTCTAATCTTGAACATTTTTTCATCGCGTCTTTAACCGCAATAAATCGTGCTACTTTATTACAGTACATTTCTTGAAATTCTAATTACACATGAAATTCGAGGCTACAGAATGTTCCGCGTTCGCCACAGGCCGCAATATCCCATTTTAACAAAGAAACGCTTTCGGTCCGCTCGTCTTCTTTGTCTGCTGGCGGAGTTTACGCTGCAGACGTGAGAGCTCGACAACTCCATCTCTCGGGTTTAAAGCGACGGCGGAAGAGAGGAACGCCCAAGTTTCGCCTGATAATTACGTGAATTTACGGGAACGGAGAGGAGAAGCGACTCGAAGTGACAAGTCGTGTTCCCGCCCTTTTCCGCACGCACCTTTCTCTCGTCTTTCTCTTATTTCGAATAAATAAAAAATCAGTTTTTAGAGTTGCCTTGAACTCTGACAATCAAAATTCGAGGAGATGTGGTAAATATAAGTATTTTATTAAGTTGTTGCGTCTTAGACTTTATAGTCATGATATAATTTGAGGTTAAATGCAAGTCTTTTTAATGGAATATTTCTAGAAATATCTATTTTAAAAATACTTAGCAACTATTGGAAAAATTCCAATAAGCACCTTATTTCATTTCCTTCTCAAGCTCACTCGAAACAGAAAAAAGTTCCAAGTATTTAACGGGCAACTTTCTGCATAAATCTCGCTTATTCTTTTTCTTAAGAACTTTTCACTCCTTCTTTTTTTTCGGTATTCGTTTTAGAGCGGCGTTTTACCTTCATTCTCGTGCGTTATATAATTCGCGCGGAGAAAAAGCTGACGATATACGACGTCGCGCCAGCATTCAGTCAAGCAGCCTGCATTATTCAGCGGGCTCGATTAAGGATACTTGATTCGAAGCTTTTTGAAGGTTTATACCCGAGCTTTAAATACGAAAATGATGGAATTCGCATTTAAAAATCCTTGCAGATTAGTTTTTTTAAAATGAGATTATAGCCGGCGTATTGTCAATGTTTGGACTGAACCTTGACGCAGCGAAGGGCTAGGACCTTCCAGCCCTTTGATTCTCGGATTACAGGAGAAAACGAGTTCATTAGATTTCGCTTCCAATGAATTTTCAATCAATCCGACGGCACGCCAGCTCCATAATCTCCCCAGATATACAATCGCGCGCAACGCGCGTCTCTCCTCTCTCTTCCGGCAAGTGTGACAATTGCGGCACGCGGCCTGATCAAACATTTGCTAATCAAAGTACTCTCTGTGTACATCGTTTAGCGTTGCATAACGATAAATGACGGGAGAGCCGCGCGATATTATCGCTCGAGCTCGATCGCGAGAATTATTCAGGCGCACAATTAACGCGCGCCGAGTCTTTTACGCCTTCGTTTTCACCCCCGCACTATATCAGTTCGTCTATTACGGCCGAGGCGGTCTTTTCCCACTGCAAACATTCTCTCGAATAGATTTTTAAGAAGGAGTGAAAATACTCTGCCGTTACATTTTAAAGCTATTATTTCACGGTTCACTTGATTCTTTTGTCAATTTCTGTATAAATAGTAAGCATTGCTTACTTTTAAATTCAAAAACTATGAAATGAAATAAATCAGAATCCAGGCCCATTATGCATTTATACCGCCTTAAATGAAAAAAAAGTGGTGATATTAAAGGAGAAAAGCTGGTGGCGATTTATTTATTCATCCGCCGTGGCGGTTGTCGGTAAGCGCTTCTCCTGCGACCTAAAGCCCGCCCCAGACGACGTTAATTATGCGCGCCGGTAATTGTAATAACAATAAACGCTCGCGTTATTTTCGCCCGACTGCCGAATGAAAAATCGATGCTTATGGCGGGAAGCCGTCTGCCGGCATTTAAGAGCAGATGCCTCTGGAGGCTTCGATTTCGAGGTGAGATCGCCGATCGTTCTCGAGCTTTTGGCGGCGAGGGTTCCTTCTTTCTTCGGAGCGGTAAAAATCGACGCTCGATGGAAATTGTTTCTGGCTCAATATTTTAGATCGAGAGCCACGTAAATAGACTGTTCGGTGAAAAATTGCAGCTGCATTTAGTTTTTACAGATTCTAGACTATTGGATATAGAGTCGTAACAGGTGAACACTTTGAAAGAGAGCGTTACAAATAATCAATGCGCAGAGCGTGTCTGCATAAATGAATGTTTATGATTATGATTTAAATTTAATACTGAGTCGTTTAAAATTGCATTTTTGGGAGTGACTAGATCATTACAAGATGACAAACGATAATGGATCTTATTTGAAAGTTAGTTTAAAAAATCAGCCGAAAAATCAGGTAAAACGAGTGACCGTTTTCCCGTAAAAAACGTAAAAGCACAGTTCGAAGTAATAAAATCGTCGATACAGCAGTCCGCAAAAATATCCCAGACGAGAGTCTCATCTCCCCTCTAACCCGAGCATCAATCACAATCCAGTATACTCGAAAATAAAGCAGCTCGGCGCGCGACGTCGAATCCAGACGAAAAAACCGGCGCTCTCTCTTTTTATCGCTCTCGCGTTGATGCATCCTGACGTTTTAATATAAGACTCGATATCGAATTACCCAGTTTTCCGCGGCGTCGCCCAAAGTGACTCATTTAATTAGCGTCGCCAGCCGTCGCGTCGCGTCGCGACGCCGCGGCCGCCGGTCTGGCCTGATTCTGTCAAATTCCCGGCGCTCGAGCGGAGCTTTAAATATAGGCGGCCTGTAATTCAGTGTTGTTCCCCGATCAATTATGCATCGGTCGCCTGCATATTGAAGATCCTTGCCCCCGCCGTCGATCAATTTTCCCATCTGAATTCTGCGCATATATAAATACAGCAGCCTTTACGCGATGCGGGGCAAGGATATGCCTGAGTTCGGGTTTGAGCTTGGCTGCCACTTGGGGAGGGATGAATTACGGGAGGATTGCTCAATATTTATGCGAGCGGCTTTCTTTGTGTTGCAGAGTCGGATACTGGAGGATGCGTCAATCATGTGCAATTCTTGGTCGCCGAGGCATAATGTGAGTATTTTTTCATTATCTTTCTAGAAAAGATCTTCTATTCTACAAAAATTGTAATTATACTTATAAACGCGTTTTTAACGCAAAGACAATAAACTAAACTAAATGCATAAAATAAACTAAATTCCACTCACAAGGATTATTTTCATTTACTGTTGCGAAAAGTGCCCAAAAAGCAAATAGCCCCAGCTTGTTAAAAAATACCCTGGCAGCGTGGAAAAAAGGCATTTTATACCCTCCAAACACCTCATCCCCAAAAGCGCAGCAGCCTTAGCCGGCACACTTATAAATCGCGCATGCAGAGGTCGATCGGGCAGCCTTAGGCGGCTCCGTCGGGCGGCAAGTAGTAAGACTCGGGCTGCGCTCGGGCCGAAACGGCAGCTCGTAATATTTATACCCCGACGGAGAGAGAGAGAGAGAGAGAGAGAGAGAGAGAGAGGCGAGCACAGTTATAAAAGCCCGCTAACTCGCGGTTACGATTATGGCCGGGGAGTAAATTGATTATTTAGATATACGAGAGCAGCCCGCGGCCTCAGCCGATATAGTTTGAATGCCGTAAAACGAGCCAAGTGTCGCTTTAGCTTTTTCCGAGGAGCCGCAAAGCATTCGCCAAGAGTTTGCATGGGTGCGGATCGATTATATAAGGGCTGGATGCTTTTCTGCAAAGCTTTTTCTGGGGCAAAGGGGTTTTTTTCAGGAGTAATGCCGTATAGCTATTTATGGCTTTTGTCGAGATGAAATATTGACGAATTTCAATTTAAAAAACACAGAGTTTAACGGCAAATGTGTAACGCTGTTTACATTTTATTTTATTCATTACCGAGAGTCCGTTGAAAACATAATGTGTGAAAATTGAGCATCACTTAAATATTTACCTCTTTTATTAGCCGGCACTTTATTTCTGTTTATAATGAATGAAAAATTCAGAAAGCATATATAAATTAGGCGATGAATTTAATATTTATAATTTTCTATTTTACAAGTAGCATTTTGACCTTTAGCAAATATTTATGAGAGTTAAATTATTAAGAAAACTTTTGAAAAATAATCTAGTTTTAAAACCGTGGACGCGGATTTAGAACAAAATTTGTAAATGCATAAAATAACATATCAATTGCCTCGAATCCTCGAGAAATTTCAGTCGTCCGCGACTGTCGATCCGACCATCCACCCATCCATCCATCCGCGACAGACGTTCCGCCGCGAAAATAATTATCGACCAGTCGCCGCGGCAGACAGAATTCCAGCTCTCTTAAGCGTAACCGAAACAGCCGCCAGTTGCCATGTGGCAGCTTAATAATTAATCCGCCGCCTCTCCTCATTAGCGGGTAATAATTTCCTTCCACAATAATTTCCCTCCCCGCGCGGCGGCGCAAAATCGAAAGCCGCCGCGGGGGGGCACTGACTTATGCAGACGGCCAGACGTCGGCGCCGATCTAGGTTATTGAATTTCCACGAAAATAACGGGTTAATCGTCCCAATTCGCCGGACGGTAACAGAAGGACGGATCAGGTCTGTATTGCCGTTTTTTCGAAAAAGCCCGGCGACGTCGCCGAGACGCGCGACGGCGGTTATGAATCTTTGAGCGAGTTACTCTGCCATCCGCGGCGGAGAAATTTCAATAATTGATTAAGCAAGTCGTGGATTAGTAATGTGACCCAATGCGACGACGAGTCTCTCTGTCGGGGCGAGGTATATCAGGATTTTCCGTTTTTGGAAGAGTGCTTTTCGATGCCAGACGGGGAGACTTTGATTTTCCGACTTTGCCCGCATTGGGAGTTTTCTATTAATAAGGGAACGGGGGAGGATATTCGTCCGGCTTTTTGGGAAACTCTTGTTTATGCAATTATTTCGAAGTTATGCAGGTATTTCAAGTCCCTCCTAAATGTCGAATAAAGGCCTGATGTATTTGCTCTGATAATCGCGTATGCTCTTCGAAGGAGTTGACGACGCGTGGCGAGTTTGTGTAAGTAAAAAGTAGCATGGCAAGAATAAATATTTAAATGCTTATCAGATTGACGTATAATGGAGGGAAAACTATTTTGAAAGCTTTTGCGAACTGTAATTCAAAAATGATTGTCGCTATAGCTTTAATTTAAAACGTCTGGGTCGTGATCGGGGCGCTAATTTCAGTATTGCGAGTGCATACATTTTTAGAAAATTCATCTTCGTCTGGGCTATCCGACCGATAATTGAGTATACGGCATAAGAAAATGTGCTCGTCTGGTGCAAGTTTAATTTTTGATACCGCAGAAATGCCAATTGCGAGGCGGAGTCATCGCGCGTTAAAAGGTTTTTTTTATGTGCTTGAGCTTGCCTGATATCGAGACTATTGTAGCGTTAAATTTTAATTGAAATCGTCTGGCGCATAATGAGTTGCGTTTTAAATTTAGCCGATCGCATTTTCAGTCAAGTGCCGTAATTTGAAATGCGCTTGAATATTTAGTCGGAATTCGAGTTTAAAATTTATTTCTGCTCATTTGGGCGATTTCGCAAGTCCCATGTAATTCCACATTTTCCAGGACATTTCGCGAGTACTTTTACATTATTGGGTCAAGGGATCCTTGTAATTTACTTATATTTACACAAGATTACAATTAAATAATTTCTAGACATACTTTGATAAGGAGACTGAATCTTAAAAGCTAAAGGCGACTCCGAAATAAGTGGAGATTCCTAATTGTCTGGCTTCTCTCCCGAGGAGAACGGAAAAAAAACACCAGATCCACAGGTAAAAATGAAAAATCGCATTCCCAAGTCGTCTCTTAGCGGGCTTAAAGCCACATTTTTAATCAGCTAACGACGCGCATTACTCTCCGTTAAAATTCGCCGGCTCCTCCTCGGCATTTTATCAGGTCGGCTCCCTCCTTCCTCGGGGATAATCCCGCGGAAGCGAGGCCATAAATCTCCTCTCTCTCCGTCCCGGCTTGTAATTCAATCGTAATTGGCTAATCCTTAACTGTGCCCCCGGAAAAATGACTCCATTACCTCCTGGGAAGGAAGTGCAGTGCAACAAGTTCGCACGTGCCGGCCGGGGGCGCTAACTGCCCGGCTAATAAGGCCGATTTGTATCGCGCCCGCGCATTTCCGGGCCGGACCCTCGGCTCGTTCCTCGTCGTTTCGCCCGGCGCCTCGCGTGAAAGCCGAGGGGAGCCGCGTCTCGAGACCGCTCGAGACGCCGAGCCGCGAGATTTATTAGCCCGTTAACGGAGCCGTTTAACTTGCCGGCGAAGCTTTTTCAAAGTGTCCAAGGCGACGAAGGTGCACAGCCTGAGCGCGGTAATTAATCTGATTAGTTGGGCGGACGAGGGACGGCGCCAGGTGTAACGCCCTCGCGGGGATTAATGTGGATGGGAGGGTTCTTTAAATTTGGCGAATTTCAACTTGGGTGATTTAAATTTGCTCGCGCGAGAAGTAATTCCAGCTAAATGGCTATCGCGAGCGGGCTCGAGTCGAGCGAGCTCTTTACGGAGCTCCTCTCCGCGGCGGTGGGTGCACTCGCGCGCAGCGGCGCGCGGCGCAAGCAGAGCGTCGGAGCTCATAAATAATCGAAGCGCAGCCGCCCGCGCCCACGTTTTTCGCGTGAAACATTGATCGCACCTCGGCGCTCTCTTGCACACGTGCGCGGGAGTGCCGGGAACCGGCCGCCGCGCGTCCCTACCGATCAATCGCTTCTTAATTGATTCTATTTTCGCGGCATCGGCATTGCCGGCACGTATATACCTCTCCGGCCGCCGCCGTTATGCGGCTTTGCGCCCGAGCCTGCCCCGGGATCTCCTTTTTCCGATTCGGAATTTTTTTTTTTTACTGCTTTCGACGTTTTAGGATATTGCCGACTGCATATCTAACGCATGTCCAACCTTTTCGCCAGTGGCCTGGAATGAAGCTCATTTTATAGGAAATTTCGAATCGTTTCCATTAATTAAAATAAATTGATTCGCTGTGTCAATTGGTATTTTTATTGCACAAAGCACTAATTATATATGTAATAATAATCCTATTAAACCAATAATATAATCCTTGAAATATGAATTTCGTATGCGACGCCTTATTAATCCACATTTTATGCGCCTCCCTTTCTAGTAATATGAAAAAGTTGTTTCCTGTCTTTCAACTCAACAACTTAAAAATATCAAGCCTCCGAAAAAGCCTCGGTCGCGTCAAATAAACAGAATTCTAGGAAAACAAACACGAGCCACCCGTGAATTCCGCGATGCACTTCAACGTCCGTATCGGCGTGAAACGCTGACCAAAATAGCCGAGTGCACAAAGCCAAAGCTGTCATTCATTATTAACCCTCAATCAGGCCTTTCCACGCTCGACGCCCCGCCGCTTCTTCTCCGTAAAACCCACTCGCTTTTTCAGCAGCTTCTTCGAACGCTTTGCGAATTCAGGAGGTTTATTTCAGCCGCTAAAAATTGGTAAATCAAATAACCAATCGACTATGCGCTTCTTAAAAATTATAAAAGAAATATTGCGCAGCTTTCAGTTGATTCAAGGGCGGCTTCGTTTGCATTCGCCGTGAATAAAAGATTGCTTACGAATATTTCAGCAAGGATGCATATTGCAGTAACCTTTCGAATTTTAATATCATCTAAATAAAACAAAGCCTTCTGTTAAAGATGAATAGAATGCAGGAATAACCAGCTTATTGAGATAGAGAGGCACAATTATTATGCATCCGTTTTTATGCTTGTTTTCGTTTAAAAATCGAGTTCAAAGTCGCAGAAGCAGTTTAGGTTTTATGCACTCTCGCATACCTGATAATGCGTTTTAAACGAAATCGACAGTCGGAGCGATATTTTTTGCGAGAAAGAAGGTCAGCCCGAGTCGGTTCACCTAAAATTTGGGTCACGGAAATGTCGTCGTGTGGATACGTAAGTCGCTTTAAGAGGACACTGGATATCATTGTCCGATTTGATTTTCCTCGCATTTGGAGGATAATTTTTGCCGAGGAGATTAAACTTGCCCCCGATCCTTCGGGTATATATATATATATTTATATAAATAAAGCAGGGCCGAAAATAAAATCCGGCTGGAGTTTTAAAACGTCTTTGAGTCGATTGGAAAAATATTGAACGATCGTTTCTCTGTTGCAGGGCGACATATTCGGCGGACTGAACAGCGGCCTGCAGGACGGCCTGCTGTCGAGGGCGGAGGCGCTGGCGGCCGATCTCGGCAAGCACAACGGCGGCACGCCGATGCCGCTGAAGCACGACCCGGTCACGGTCTACCATCACGGGGCCCACATGCCCAGCCCACATCCGAACAATCGGCCGCATCACCAGGTACAGACACACCTCTTTGTGAGTTCCAACTATTATACGCTATAACTCCTCCTACCAAGCCAATGACATCTGCGTGCCGAACAATTTTTCGACGACGGGGGGCTCGCAAGGAACGGACTTTTTTTTTATTCAGTTCCATTAAATAAGCCTTTTATTTTTTTGTTAAATCATGGCTAAAGTTTTTACAAGGAGAGTATGCGACATATGGGTAATGAATTTCCCTGTAACTTTGGGATATGTTTTATGTTAAATTATGAAGGAAGCCGCGTCCGTTCGGCCTAACGCTCGATTTTTCAAAAGTTATGTGCTCTTTTAGCAAAAATCTAAGAAAAATCGATTTTTGTTTAATCACGCATAACTTCTCAATTATTAACGGTACAGTAATTTAACTCC
>UCOM01001377.1:0-42578 GCA_900474385.1 Ormyrus pomaceus
GCGTCGGGTAATTGCCGACGGTTCTCGGGCCTCTTTGACGCCGGGAGTAATTGGCCCATTATCGCCGAGTGAGACGTTCGCCCGGCGAGGGCGTTGTTTCTTTCGGGAGTTCAGAGGGTCGACACAATTTAGTTATTGATGACTGACGGCTGGGTGGGATGTAAATTATTTGCCGGGGGGGAGGGAGGGGCAGAGCACCGAGGGTACTTAATTCTGATAAATTATGGAATTGTTTAGTCGTCGCTGCGAGCGGCACGATGTGGGCTCAACGTGAAATCGATTGCCACACGCTGCGATTAAAATTACAGTGAAATCGATACAGCCGCCAGACACAAAATAAAGAACAGACACGGTACATTGACCCCGTGGAAGACTACGCCGGTGCAGCGTTGATAACCGGCGCAATATTTCAGGACGACCCGGCCAATCCAATATAATCCGAACTTTTTTTTCGATCCGATCGTGTGTTCGCAGCCCATGCTGGCGGAGACGCGTCGCGGCGGCGTCGGCGGCGGCGGCAACGGGGGCGGCAACGGCGGCGCCGACGACGACACCGAGGACGGCGTGGAATATTACAGGCTGCGCTCCTTCTCGATAACCGCCAACGGGGTCTTCAACCTCGGCGACTCGCTCAAGAGTCGGCGCAGCCGCAGCATCAACAGCGTCACCTCCTCCGGCACGAGCTGCAGCAGCACCAGAGACGCGAGATTGCTCAGGTATCGTATCGCTTGGTTATACTTCGATCGTTTTAACCGATTGGAGTTTTTTTTTTTTTTTTTTTAAATGCCTGGTCCTGGGCCGAAAGTCGGAGTTCGATGAATGAGCTCGACTTCTGCGACAACTGCGTTTCTCGATATTTTTTGTAGGAGTTGAATCATAAAAATAGTCAGACATCGGAAAAATGACAATACAGAACGAAGTTTCTTGTTATAGTTTTTAAAATAGACAAGAAATTTTAAAGCAAGCGCCACATTTCGTTGCGCTAGCATATAAAGAGCAAATTATTCAGAGCGTCGGAGCAAACAATAAAATCAACGTTCGACCGCCGACGTAATTGAAGTTTTAATTTTCAGCGAGTACAACAGGGCGGGCCGAGAATATGAAAGTCGCTTACGGATCCGCGAGCGTTGACTTTTCGACGGCAGCGGCACTCGACTGTGTACACGCGTTCCGCCAGTAGTAGAGCTGTATAATTGAGCAGCCGAGAGGCTTTCAGTCGGCGTTTTTTTTTTTTTTTTTTTTTTATTTAGGGGCCTCTTTAGTGCTGCGAATTCAATTGACGCGCTTTTCGGGCGGCTTTGTTCTTCAATCGAGTTTGACGCCTTTTTTTCCAGCTCGGTTTTTCACGGGTAATGTCAATTCGACGTGTTTTTGTTCCTTCGGGAGCTTTTAAGCGCGAGATTTTAGTCAATTTTTTTTTATCGAAAATGATTCTGCAGCGCATCGCGCGTAATTCACTTTTTCAATTAAAATATGATCGTATTAACAATGGCCGGTGATTACCGCTTATTATATGGGTATTGAGGGAGTATCGCAGCGGGGAGTTGATGCGCGAATTGAAGTTGGAGCGTAGCCCAATATATAGTGATATTAACTCGTACTGGACTTGTTATATGCAAATATTTTGAAATTATTTTAAAGTATAGGAAAACTGACACTATTCCAGACAGGTTTCAAATTTTAGATTGAAAATGCTGCAAAACAAATAGTACATTTTTCGTGAATATTTCATTGTACTAAAATAGAATATTTTACCGTATATCAGTTATTAAAGTTCATCGGATTCGTCAAAAATAAAACTCTCAAAAAGTAATGCACTTGTTTCTCCCTTTTCGAAAAAGCAATTACTTTTCATCTGTCGAAATTATATATCGGCGAAAGATCGCTTATAAAATTCAAGCGTCGAGCCGAGAAATCCGTGTCAAGGCTTCCGAAAATTCGGACCGAGGCAAATAAAACAGCGCTAAAGCAAAATGCCGGAAGAAAAATGATCGCGGTAAATTGACGTCGCGAATGAATATCCGCGAGTATAACGCACACCTATTTATCGACGTTGTACGGCGTGCGGCGAAAAGCAGTCACATGCATCAAATTAAACGCGCGAATTTGGAACCGGTCAACTGCCAGTATTTGCCTTTGCGGATGTAATAACTGACCAGACGTCGTCGTTGACCCATTTAGTGTACAGTCTGCTGCTCCTCTCGCTTGCGGTCGCGGAACTGAATTTCCTTTGCGGGAAGCAGCGACGCTAATGCGCGTTTAAATAAACCAGCGGCTTTTTGATTTGCGTTAACAAAACTGGTGTTCCGTAACGCAGACCTTCTTCTTTTTAAAGTACCGTTGCTATAAAACACTTGGAAAAAAAAGAACGAAACTACAATAATGATAAGATCATTGCGGGAATTGGCTAACTTTGCTCATTAACGTATTACCGGTGGGTGCAGTAATAAGCCGAGCAATTATGAGGAAAAGCCGACTTTAAAAGCCGAAAGGTGAGAGAAAAACTGTTAAAGTCGGTTATCTCAGCTTCTTAAATAAAATTCAAAACCCTTATTTTTTTAAACCACTAACGACTTTTCAATGCAAACTGCAGATTTTGACAATTTTTATTTTGCCACACATCACTGACTCGCGTAAACAAATAATTCACGCTCCAGTAAAGAAACGCAGCTCTCGCAGTCAGGACGAGCAATATATCCGTAAACTCTCGTGCCAAAAGTCGTGCACGAGCGATAATCGCGGCGCACCGCGATCGTCCGCGGCGCTTGGCAGCGCGTCGCGGAGAGACGCATTAAAATTTTGATTGGCTCTCTCCTCCTGCAGCTCGGCGTCGCAGCTGTCGGGCATCGAGGCGGAGGTCGTCGGGGACGCGGCAGGACACCGCGTGCCCACTTACAAGGTCGGCATGCTCGGCGCCTCGGGAGTCGGGAAGACCGCCCTCACCGCCCAGTTCACCACCAGCGAGTACATCTGCGCTTACGACGCCTCGCTCGGTGAGTATATACAGTTTTTATTGCCGCGCGCCGGCGGCTTTATTATTTTACGGGGCCGCCGCGGCTTTATTGAGCGCGAGGGCCTGCTTCGCGGGCTTTCGCGCGCGGGAGGGAGTTGAGGTTGCCTGGGGATTTTTCGGCCGGCTTTGCTCTGCCGCTGAACGGGGGGTAATGTTTTTGGGTTTGCCGGGACCTGTTTGAGATCTGAATTAGTATTACGAGGTGTTTTAGGGTTATTGCTTCGAGAGGAGTAATGCTGGAAAGCTGAGATTCAGATTTTCGCGTTCTTGATCCATGTAAGAATATAAGTATTATAGGAAGAATTTATATAATAGTAGCGTAAAATATAGTGATATATAACGTTCCGTTTCGTAAACCGAAACTGCGTTATGAAATCTCATATTTTACGCGTATATATATTTTCGTGCAATTTACATAGAATGCGAGAAAATATATGAAGCCTAAATTAGTAAATACAGTGAAGAAAATGTATTAAACAAGAAATTCCGTTAACGAGGATTAATTATACAAATACCAAACATTTAGACTGTAAACAAAAATTATATTTTTCCATTTAAGTGGTATTATAAAGACTACGACTTTTAATTTTGCAAATCTCGCGAATAAGATTAAATCCCTACTTCCTGCAAAAGTTCGAACCTAAGAAAAAGTGTAATTCAAGAATTTCTTACGGCGTCGTTTCGGTAAGTTAGTTACAACTTTTCTTTTAAAACACCGATAATTGCACCGATCGTTTTAACATCGCTGCATAGCCTTGCGGAATTCAAGTATAAAGTACTTCCGAACTTTCAGGCCACTCGCTTTATCTCCTCTCTTTTTCGTTCTCCACCTTCGCTACGGCTAATCGACGTAAGTACGTTGAAAAGTCAGATGAGCACTAAATGTCGAAAGCGTCTCGAATTAATGGGGTTTCAAGTAGTTGCTGCACTAGTTTACGCAGGAATAAAAGCGTTAACTTTATTTGCAGTCAGTGTTAAACAACAGCTTAACTTAAAGTTTAAATTAAAAACAGGTAGATTCGAAAAATAATAAAATATGCTGCATATAGAATGTTGCATACTTTTTTTTCAAGTTCATCAGTATTCGGGGATAATCTCGAAAAATTGGCATTCTATTCATATCGGAAATATATACTCGTGCGTCTAATCGTCGAACTGAATTTACTCGCGCAACTTGCCGCTACAGCTATACCGAATTCATTGACCAGCTTTTTTCGAGCGCTTTTTTGTTAGCTTTATTGAACGAAAATACCCTTTTGTTTCGGGGGCTGCTTCGTACATCTTGCGCGGGCTTAATTTTCTTTTTTTTTTTTTTCGTTTTAGTTAAATTGTCATCCGGGATGAATTTTAGCGTTAGCAGAAGCAATTTTTTAAAAAAAATAGTAGGTCGCCGAAGCCGCAGAATCTTTTTATTTCGCTATTCTCGCTTTTCTCCGAAATCGAGGCTTTGCTGCAGTTTTTATTCGTTCATCAATGGATTTTTTTAAATTACACTAATTAGAAATTAAAAAGTATCCAAACGCGCAATTTGAAATGAAAATAACAAGGTCATGGAATATTTTATAATGATGTATTTTTAGCAATATGATGTTGCAAAAAAAAAAAAAAACATTCAATTTAGAATATTGCAATATTTTAAGTATTTTTTTAAATAAGTTAGTTAATTAATTTATTAATTAAAACAATTTGTTGAAAGTAGATTATTATAATTTCTTTATTAACTTTCATATTCAAAAAAAGTTGACCATTGTAGATCCAAGGAAAATGAACAGAAATGACCTTGAAGTTTCAGCCGATTTTCACTAAAAAACGAGATGAAACAAGTTAAAAATTATAAAGAAAATAATAAATACTAACAATTCTGGTCAGTTCAGATTCAGAACAGCCCTTAACTTTCAAACGTGAATCGTATTCATATTTTTTCAAATGGATATCGGCATGTTTGCACGTTTTCCTCGAATAAAAAAATAAATCAAAATAAAGCAGCGAGACTGAGCATAGTGTGTTTTTTTTTTCAATTTTCTTGCTTCCTCATTTGTCCGCCAGAAAAAGAAACAAGCTTAGGCAAATAATTGATACGTTTTTAATGGAAGGTAGTAATTTTTTCCGTTCGATGCGCAGAATCAATTATGATTGATGCGATTTCTCAGATTGCGCAAACGCGATACAAAAGAACGTCGCCGCATGCTCATGGAATTAACGTGTACATGTCCTAATTACGAATGTTCGTATTTTCTACATTTTCTATTTAACAGCATAAAGCAAAACCATAATATTTATATGCTTTGAAAAGTATGAAAATTCTTTTTCTGATAAATTTAATCTATTCACACAGCTTATAATAATTCTGGGATTACAATAGCTTAGCATAAATAAAGGTTCAGCGACCTCGATAAGGATCAGCCGATTAATTTTGAGTGAGCATTGAGCATTGACGCTCCGCTTCTATACATGCAGGGCATCAGGACGAGGCACTGCAAGCTTTATGAAGCTTGTAATCCTTTGCGCGAATCCTCAATTTAGCGAAAGCGGAAGAAAAAAAGATCGCTTTTGCATGACTTCATAATTCTGCAATTTCGTCGGTCTTTCGGTTCACTGACGGCTCTTCTAATGTTCCATTCTGCCGGATGAAATTTTAATAATAATACACGACCGCGCGAGAGTCGGCATCAGCTCGCAGCCGTTAATAATTAAACGCAAAAGTACGCGCTTTCGTTGCACGGGGCAACTCGCCCCGGTTGTACGCTAATTAAACGACGAAACAATGAAAAATGTTAGTTTTCAATGGACGGGCAAGATTCGTTCGTTGCGGAGGAGGCTGACGCGGAAATGAAGACGAGTATACGTAATTTTTCGCAAATAGAATAATCGATAAGAAGAAGTATGGATTTCTTTTTTTACTATAATTGACGGCTCTGACGTGAATATGAATTTAAAACTCGCGGACTAATGAAAAAACAGGGAGCAAATATATCAGGAGACTGGTTAAACAACCGGAAGAAGCATTTCATTCGGGATTTCCTGCAAGGAATATATATACGTATTTAATTTGAATACTTTTTTAAACAGCGAACTAATTTAAAATCAATTTCGTCCAAAGCAGCTTTTCTAGCAATAAGAGCAATCCCATTCCCCGCCGGAAAATACATCACTAAGTTATTTCAAGCTTGAATCATTCTCTTTCGCTCGGCTTCGAAATAAAGCGACTGAAAATAATTATTCTTCATCTCGATTTCGTCGGCGAAACGTGCAGTTCAGCCTTTGACAACTGAAATTAAGTTTTTTCACGCGAGAGAAAATAATTTTTCTGCCCTAAAGCCGCCTCGATAATTGCGCATTGCTCACTCTGCGCTCCGTGTTTCATATCTGAAAGTTCAATGAAATATACGGAGGGTCAGTCGCGATAAAATGTTTTATCGCGGCAGCTGCCATTGTTCTAGAATATCTGCATATTACGTGTCTTGTTTCCCGACCATCTGGCTTTACGAGAAGGAATACGCGTCCTTGCTTACCAAGCAGCCATCATGCACTTGGATCTGTCCTAATGCTACCTGAATGAAATAATAAATCCGTCTTTTCTGTAAACCGCGCGTATTTTGGACAAATCGCAAAACGTCGACGAAATCCGGAATTTTCCTACACTCGAAGGGTCAAGAGGGAGGTTTTATACCGAAGTTTTATTTTGATCGCCCGCCGAACAAAATTGGCGAAAGGCTTCGTTCGATTCCCAATCAAGTGTGTCTCAACTACGCTCCGAAACGGACATTCTCGTCTGACAGCATTGTATATACACACACACAGCTACAGAAAGGAACGTCGAAAAAGGCCGAGCGTCCGAATTCGCCGGGAGAAGAAAAAGCGCGCGAGCCGCTCTCGGCCGCCCGAACGAATTAGGCTCGATGCAGGTTCAAAGCACTCGACGCGCGGCTGCCAATAGCGGGCTGGAGGCTCGCTCGCGAATCGATATATAATCGGCCGCTGCAGCGCCGGCGCCCGATCGATAATTCGACTCTAGGGCCGGCAGTGGCGCACGGAAGAGAGAGAAAAAGCCAAGCGAGAGAGGCTCCTGCCAAGTGGCGCGAGGCCGATTGGCTCGGACGCCCGTCTTCCTCCTGAGGGAAGCGCTCTCGGTTTTTGTCGGGGGCTGATGCTTTTCGGAGCCGAAACCGGATCGATGAATAAGTCATCGACCGCAGTGCTCGCCCGAGGGATTCTTCAGGGGGGGAGAGGGAGGAGGAGGCTCGCCGCTGCCGTCGGGACTCGTTGCTTTGTCATTGATGGCTTGATTTGCAGGAACAGCGTAATTATGACGAAATTCGATCCGAGGAAAAAGGGAGGGGGCCGATATTGAATTCTATAATGAGGGTTTTCAACGTTTATTCGAAACCGATTTTTAATAAAGAGGCTGCTTTGAATTAGAATTTCAGCGACGGGACGGGGGTATGCACATTTTTACATGAATTATTAAGTCATTTTGTAAATATGCGAACGTTATCGTTCCATACGTTCATTTTCAATCTAAATGTAAATTTCCTGCAGGTTTTTATGAATTTCAGCCATAATTAGTCGACGCATACATTAGCATAATTTTATAAATCGAAATTTTATATATCTCGTAATATTTTTTATACAAATTAATCCGTCGCGCAATTCGTAAAAGCGAATTATTTATACAATACACCCGAATCTAATAATCATCCTCGCACTGCTCGCCTCCCCCCCGCGGAAGAGAGAAGAAAGCAAGGAAAACAAAGCTCAAGCTCGAAAGCTCTCCGTCAAACTCAAAAGTGCGAGCGCGAAAAAATAAGGTCAGGGCGAATCCGGAAGCGCGTGAAAAGAAAGAAAAAAAAAAAGATAAAACAGCTCGCTCGAGTCCTCGAGGCAGCTGAGCGAAACGCGTGCACGTGCATGTCGCTCATATTCCTCGGGAGATTCGCTCCGAGGCCGAGGTGCGCGTCTCTCTCTCTCTCTCTCTCCCCCTGGCACGCGATTTCGCCGAAGTTCAGCTCCCTCTGTGCTTTTTTCTTTTTTTTTTTTTAAAGGACGTCTCTCGCTCGTTTTCATGAATAAGTAATCGCACGCGAAGCTCCCATGCACGTGCCGACTGTTTCATTATCGAAAACGCGCTTTTCCCATTGCCGCGAGGAGGGGAAGCCGACGATCGCTTTTGTCGTCCGCTTAATCAGGCGCGAATGCGTTTTTCCGCTTTGAATTTTTTAGAGCCGAATAGTTCTACGTAGTTGGATGTTTATTGCGTTGCCGAGCTCGTCCGCGCCTCGTTAGCGGATATTCCTCTCGGTTGTCTAAGGGTTGTGCGTTGGAAAATTATTCACCGCGTCGCGAAGCCGAGGATGAGGGAATATTTGGATGAATTATGCAGCGGCTGATGAACATTTAAACTATAATGGATCGATCGTTTCGGGATCGTCTTGGAGCGTTTATTTAAATGATCACTGAAAGCGAATTGATTCGAATAGTTTGAAATTTCGATAGTCTTTGTCGTCATTTCCAATGTATAATATATATACATATATCTTCTGTTTTATTTGTAAATAAAGACTGACTTATTTCAATTTAGTGGAAACCGATCGAGTCAATATACATAACGCTTCCTCTGTTTGGATAATTCTCTCATTGAAAACACCAGTGAATTCGCTATAAATAGCATACATTTTATAGGAATCTTACACCATGTCGAAAATACACAAGCCGTCTGCAAAGATTCATAAGATATATCTGTAATAATTCTGTTTGATGTTTCGTCCCTTTGACCTATTATTCTTATCACCATTTTCTCCTATATTATATATATAAGCAGCCTAAGTGAATTGCGTAATATTGAATATTTTCCATAAGTTTCTAAAGTAAAATTTTTACGTCTAACTCCCTAAGGAATTACAACTTGAAATGAATATTTTAATAAGTGGTCGGCAGAAATAACGCTTTCTGAAAGGCTAGAAATGAATTAATATTTATAGAATTTTCAACGAGACCGACACTCGTTAAAATTGAAGAGTTTCAGGTGCCATTTATCAGAAATTGCTCTTAAATATTTAACGAACGATTCCTTTCCCGCGTGTCTGCTATATATTTTCCGGGGGAAAAAAAAGGGGGGCGCGCTAATCGCCGCGTCAAAATCCAAAAGATTTATCAGCGAGCTGCAGCCTCGACACGCCGCTGCAGCTGTTTCGATAACGCTAAAATTTCAGCGCGATGAAATTACCGCCTGTGTCTTCGCGCCTCTCGAATTTCCCCCCCCCCCTTTATCGATATATCGCGTGTCCGGATTAAGCTCGGCTCTTCGAACTTGTTGAATTTACGAGAGCGCGCAGCCGCGCAATTTTCGCTCATCACAAAGACGCCAACGACGGTGCAGTCAAATAAAGGGAATTTCGCGCTGCGAATCGCGCCGGCTGACTTCGAGCCCCGAGTTCTGATCGGCTTAGCAAATAAATTGCTGCGAGCTCTAATGCGCGATTGAAAATTGCTCGCTGGCGAGGATTTTGATCGATGCTTTTCGACGCGCGAATGCTGAGTGCATTTTACGGGGAGGAAAGATTTATAATCTCACTCTGGTGACATAAACATTAGATTGCGACGAATAAGCAATCGAATGAGAATAATATAAAAAGGCGGCATTCGCGTACTTCGACCAGGATGTAAAAGGGCTCTTTCTCCCCGAGGCCTTTTAGCAGTAAATCGGATACTGCAGGTGATCCCCTTTTGTCGACCACTATAAATGCTAAAATTACAATCGTTAAAAAGAGCAATTTTTACAGTGTACTGTAAATTTTAGTGAAAACCGTCAATAACCCACAAAGCCTCTGTTCCAAGTTGGACCAGGATTTAAGAGTCTCGGGTCCTCGAGCACAGCACTGAAAAAGCCAGAGAGACAAGTAAAAAGTCGGCGATACGATTATTTTCGTTTTGTTTTTTTTTGCAGACGACGAGTACGGGCAGAAGAGCGTGTCGGTGATGATCGACGGTCAGGAAACGGAACTGGAGATCATCGATCACCCGGCCACGGAGATGTCGGTGAGTACTCCGGGCCGACCTATATATACACACGTCAGTCGCCCCCCCGGCTCTATGCGTCGCTCGTACTTTATCCGTCTACATTTAGGCCTCCGAGGCTAATCTAATATGGGGAGGCGTCGGCCTGATACAGGCTCGGACTCGCCGGAAATGCAAGGGGGAAATTAAACGCTGGCGACTCCCGCGAAGACGAGGGACACGCGATTTTTCGTGCTTCTCAGGGGATGGAAACTTTGGGCGGAGGAAATTCTTTTTGAAATTAATGCATTAGATGTGCGGGATTGATAAAGGGGCTTACGGGAGACTTTGTCGTATTGATGAAAGGGAAAGCCGACTTGGATCGGGCTATTTTAAGACGCTTTTGACGCAGACGGCCATCTCGTTTTCGTTTCATTACAATTGTAAAATCTTCTTCGACGTGCCTCTCGACTCGACAGCGGCCAATCATGCAATTGGCGGTGAAAATTGAGCGAAAGCACACGGCGAGCAAACTCCCGAACGGATCGACGGCGCGTCGCGAGGCACTTATACAGGCTCTCGAGGCGGATATATTAATTTACGGTCGCGGCGCGCATCGAGCGGCTCGTTCGCGAAATTGACTAATTAATAAATCTCGCGTGTCGGGCGCTCGTACTCGTCTCGATTCTTGATAAATTGGCCCCGTCGCGCGATCGAGCGCCGCGATCTTCGGGGCTATTTCTGCCGATAATAGGAGCTAATCGAAGCCGATGAGGGAGCGACACCCCGCCACGTGTGTCCCGCCTGAAAAGGCCGAATGCTTTCCCAATTTGCGCGGCGGCGGCGGCGGCGGCTGGATTGCCATATTATCGATTCGTTTCGACGCCCACTTCAGTCGGCGAGTAATCGGATATTGTCACTTCGACGCGGATTCGAGCAATTTTTAAAAACTCCCGCGTAATTGGATGCTAAGCTCCTCGGTTGTTAGGAAACTATTTTTTGTACGCGAGTACGATTGATCCGTCGCTTTTTGCGTTAGCATTTATATTAACTTCTGGAGAAATGATTGATGGGACTCGTTTATTTGAAAGGCCGAATAAAATTTTACGATCACATAATTACGTTCAATTTATAGAGTTATCTGGCGCGCATTTCGCGTTTTTTCGTAATGACTGACTCTTCCACATGATGGATTAATGCATTCAGCCAGTCCCCGATCGCATTAACCGTGGTTGTAATTGCGCGCAATTTCTGGCAAAAGGTAAAAACCGAATATTCGAGTCTCGGTAAAATTTAATCGCCGTCATTCCCGATGCAAAACGACGAGGTTAAGCAGCCGAAATTCAAACTAAAAGCGCAAAAGGCCTCGTCTGTGACACTCAGTCCAATGAGAGAGCGACTTGCGAATATTCTCGCTCCGCGGACGAAAAAAGCAAGTTTGAAACTGGTCGAGAAAAGGAGGGCGCTAATCGAGTCGAGTCTCCGCAGGTGGAGACGTTCTGCTCGACGTACAACCCGGACGTCTACGTGGTGGTTTACTCGGTGGTGGACCGTCGCTCGCTCAAGTTCGCGGAGGAGACGCTGATGCACCTGTGGAAGAGCGACTACATGGCGGAGCGCGGAGTTATCCTCGTCGGCAACAAGGTCGACCTCGAGCGCAAACGCGAGGTGCCCACTATGAGTGAGTATAGCTAATTTCCCGTTCGATATGCGACGATTTTGCTTGGCGCTGGGGCCGATAAACCGGGTAATACCACTTTAATTCATATATGGTTTCCCTCTTTCGATCCGTTTTAGCGCGGTTCAAGGTTAATTATTTTATTCGAGAAAATTTTAGTAGACGTTATCAGTGCCGTTGATTCACGAAACAATATTTACGGACAGATATGAATCAGCCTTTATTCCGTGAAAATTGATTAAAAAATTAAAATTAAAAAGATCGCTGGGTAATGACAGAAGATAACGGCGGCGCAACGTTGTCGGACTAAAACGGTGCCCATCTCCTTACATACGTACTAAAATATTTAATGCTCAAATAAAAAATTAATTATTAGGTTGTTTTTATGAAGCTTTTAAAAAAAGTAACAAAGAAAACTTGCAGTAATAAACACGTTTGACAGACCTGCAGATTTAAAGCAAGGCATATTTCTTCGTAATTAAATGGCAATTATTTTCACACGATAACCGACGTTCACTGCTCTCTTTTCTGGACTTTAATGAACGTAGGGTACTTGGCGAACAAACTTACGGCCGATTGTATCATTATGGCAATAAAACCGCAATTTATCTTTAACGGCTTATAAAAGTTAATAGCCCGCTAACTGCAATAAGTGTAACTTTAGTTTTAAATTATTGATGGCCAGTGCTCTTTTATTATGCAATAAAATAAACATTTCGTTTGAAACTTTTAGTTTTTTTATTCATTTCAAGCATGAAAGGGTTCATTAAAAATTTTAATATACGAAATTAGTACGTTATAGCTCAGTTCTGTAGATAAAAGCAGAATCAATATTTGAACGCAGGGTACGTAAAAGCTGGTCAAGCATTTAAAAAGCATTTTAATGAAACGTCACAAGCAACTTAGTATTCAACTTTATGCGACCGGGGCTTTTTGCAATATCATTAAGAGAGCGCGCTTAAATGTTTCACGAAGCGCGGACGCTAAGTCGAATCTTTTTTTCATTTACATTCGGCTATTCAAATGAAGATTAGTCTCTTTGCCGGCCTCTCCGGCATTCTTTGAGTAGATTAATATTTGATTCAGCTCATTATGCCAGCAAAGGAAACGGAAAGCTAAATGAAAAGAAGCGTTTCTTTTCAGCCTGTTTACCGTCGAGTCGCAGAGGAACGAATCAATTAACGAGTCAGACAGCAAACTAATAACTTTTGATTACCCACCGAAATGTAAACCAATTTATATCGTCGCGCACATTACTGCATTCAGTCCGTCGATAATTCGGGTATCCCGCCAGCATCAATACCGTAATTGCTCGTTAAATTTTAATCACCCCAATAAGAGAGCCCGGAAAAACAGTTACTAGAATCAAACTCTCCCCCCCAAAAACCGGCCTCAAAGCGAAGCTCCCTCCAAAAAGCATGAGCAAAGAAAAAATGCCGAATATCGATACATAATGCTTTTGTCGTTGCGGCAGTGGGTCGTCGCATCGCCAACAGCTGCGGCTGCAAGTTCATCGAGACGTCCTCGGGCCTGGCGCACCACGTCGACGAGCTGCTCGTCGGCATCCTCGCCCAGATCAAGCTGAACCCGCAGCGGGACCGGGAGCAGGTGACGCGCCGAAGGCGCAGCAAGCACCACCGGAAGATACTCCAGCACCTGCTCGGCTTCAAGAGGAAAACCAAGAGCTGCGAGAACCTCTTCATCCTCTGAGGAGGCCCGAGACTCCTGGCGCCGCTCTCACCACGCCATAGAGCTCGATCGTCGCCTCTTGGTTTCGTCGGTCGAATTTTTGTTGTTACCGTTGCTTTGGTTCTTCGGGCGTCTCGGTGTGTCTCGGTGAGAACTAATTAGTAAATTGACGGTAAGCCCCGATCTCCGGCGGCGTTAAATAAATTCGGGGCGCGAAAAAAGGGAGAAAATTGCCGGCCGGGCGAGAGTTCTATTCTCGGTCGCGACGACGGCACGAAGCCAAGAGGCTCCGGGGCTTCATTTATATTATTTACCCTTTTCCTCCCCCCCCCCCTCCGCGAAAGAGAAAAAAAAAAGTCTCGACTCTTTTCTCGTGTGTGCTTCGGACGGGGGGCCACAGGGCTCGGGCATCGGGCGCACCAAAGCGTATGATGGAGCGAAAAACCGGGCGCTTTTTACCCCCGTTGCTCTTTTAAGGAGTCGTAGGAGGCGAATTACTTAACGGCGAGCTTGAAAAGCTCTTTTCATTTTTATTCCTTATTTCTGGCTTGTCGATCGCGGGTTCCTTTAAAAAGGGGTAATGCGGCCATTTATCATTTTGCGTCGGACTCCTGCGCCCTCGTTGGCTACTGTAAAATGTATTTATATAGCGAGCGTTACTTTTAGTTAATCTAGACGTAGAAAGATTTTATACGACGCTAAGTGCAGATACTTTTTAGCGAGTTATCGTAATTAATGGAGAGTCTCATTTCGGCTTTTACCAAAGGATACGCACGATAAGAGGCGAAAGCGAATGCTGTGCGTTTAGTTGGAAGCTTTAGCGATTATTATGTAAGCCAGATTAGAATAATTACGAGGAATTAATTAAGATTATTTATTGTTTGCGAATAAACCATTATTATATAAACATCATAAACATGTTCGTTTCTAGTCGCATTACTGAGATTTCTACGACGTGCTTATCATAATGAATGTCCTTTAGGGAAACTGGGTTAGTTCATACGAGTGGCCAAGAAACGGAATAACTAGCTGCGTTACTTACCTGGCGAGTACACTTAAAAAAAAAAAAAAAAAAAAAAAAAAAATGACGAAGCGAGCCTCGCGCCACTCGTCCCCCTCTCGGTATCGAGCTTGCAATTCGATTTTGCGAAAACGAAGCTTCAGCCAGGAGCGAGAGCAGCTCGCTCCGTATTATCCGGGAGCGTATTCCTTCCGGAAACGCGCGAAACGCGGCAAAACGAAGCGTCGCCGCCGCCGCGGCCGCATTTCCGGCACTCGGGGGGTCCAGGCAGGCGCGCGCGAAGTAATTCTCGACAGCTGCGAACGCCAGGCAGCGGGCACGCGCCGTTCGATCGATCTTCGTTCGCGGCTCGCGAGCCTTAATTCAAAACTCCCCCCCCCCCCTCTCTCGCTCCCTCGCAATCATCGCGCTCGAAACTTGCCCGAAACTTGGCGATATACACACGGATTCGGGCTGAAATTGGATCGCCGCCGGCTCGACACGCGTCTAATTTTCTTTGGGGGGGAGGAGGGTAATCGCGGAGAGCGTCGGCAGCAGCCGCTGCGTTTACGCGCTGATTCTTCTGCTTTGATCGGCGCTCTCGGCAGCTGAGTTTTTAATTAAAAATATTAATCAGGGAATTAAATCGCTCGAGGCGGGTCAAGGCGACATCGGAGTGTAATGGAGACTTTCTGGAAAGAATGTTACTTGAAACTTCGGCGGATTTCAGCTCCGAAGTGAAACGTAAGTCGTCCTCGAAGGGTTCGAACGAGATTTTGTTTCAATTAAAATGCAATTTTCGAATTTACATATACATCGAAGAAAGAAACGTATTAAAGAACAATAAGCGAGGAAGACGAACGCCACGAAATCAACCATTATAACTCATAAGTAACCTTAAGCTGCAGTTAAAATATATGGTATAAATGTAGTCACTTTCTAGATGTAAGTACGTTCCCGTTACTTCAATGTTACAACAGTTTTATAATTCGTTCAAGTACCAAGGTAACCCGAGAATTTCTATATCTAAACATAAGGCATAAGCATAGATCACAGTTGTATATACAAAAGAGCCGTTAGAGTGATTCAAATTTCTGGGTGAACGTGACTCTCTTTTGAAAGGTAGCAGCGCGCGAGAAAATAGAGGCGTCAGTCGCAGGCGCGGGAGTCACGCCTCCCGATGACATCCCGGCCGAAAAAGCTCCACTTGCAAGCTCGATCGAAGACACGGCCGCGAGCGCGTTCTTACCTTCCTTGAATTTCCTGCGACGAAGGTGAACCGTTCCCATCCGACGCCATTTATCTCGCATTACGCCGAGGAATGCGCGTACCGCGGATCTCTTTGAAGTGTGTTCTATTCTTGTATTATCTAGGCTAAAAGCTCTATCGTGCTCTTCGATCTCGATGAAAATGAGAAATCTCGATGCCGTTGGGTCCACGCTGAGAATACTGTCGAATACCTGTAACAAAGTTGAATCGCTAGTATCAAGCTCGAGTTTAATTGTGGAGGTTGCCGTTTTCGTTTGAAATTTCCAATTCTCTACCGTTAGAACTATAACGACTCGATTCGTGTACGGACTCAATCTTAATACATTTCCCCAACAATAACGGGTCGGTCGCGGCGCAGTTCTCCCAACTGGTTAAAGTTTCTAATACCCTCGAAGCCGGTTATAGTTTTAATTAAAATCACTATCAATTATGACCAATAAATCGGCGTCGCAGCTGCGCGAACGTCTTAATCAGTGCGAGAGCCACTCGGCCGAGAGAAACTCCCGGCTGAAATATCCAATTGCATAATAACGTAAAGCAGCCTGGGAAAATTTTGCGCGCGCGGAGCTTTAACGAAACGGACGGCTTCTGTCTCCCCCGTCTATCGGCGATCTGGGTTAAACTTTGCAAGTTCGAAGGACGACGTGTATGTATGTATATACGTAGTCGAAGCCACCGAAAACTTATTTGGCCGATATGGATGTATTTTGTAAATGAATTTCGCGAAATGGCGGAATAAATGGAGGAGTTGTTTGAAATTCTTTGCCGGGGAGGAAAGAAAAATTTCCTCTCGAAGCTTTATTTATTGTTTGCCGAATGAATTGTAGTTCTCATTTAAAAGTCAGTTCGTAAAGTATTGTGCGCGAAGCGTCATTCTATACATAAACTTTTTTATCTTTTTGCTTTTTAATATCGCTGTAACTTTTAAGTATTTGGAGTAAATGCAAGATTTTAATTGAAATTTTTTGCCGCGCAAGCCTCTCATTGGATTTGACTTCGAAACGGCGGTTCGAATTACCGTTTAAATTATTCAGTTTTTAAACAAAACTCAATAAACAAGAAATTTCTTCCTTTGCTCGACCGAACTTCAGCTTACCTCCGAGGAGTCACATTTTTCCATCCGTACACTTCAAAGCCCATAATTCCGGGAATTTGCGTTTCCACCGAAATCGGAAAAAGCTCTCGCTCGCGACACTATCCTATCTACATACTGCCGAGAAGTGCGACCCTTCTCAATCATGTAAATTCGCGTTCACGTATAGATGCAGCTCCCCTCCCCCCCGAAGTATAAACGAACAGGTGTACACTAGCAAGTAAAAGCGCTTGTCGTCCCAATTTCTGAAGGGGCCTTTGTCGAAAAAAAAGGGGGACAGCCGGGGGCCACTTGACCCCGCGACGCCGATATCACGATCTGGCCCCAAGAAGGCGAGCGGCTAAATAGGCTAAGATGGTCGAAACTGCATGCCTCTGTGATTTCTTCTGCTTCCGAGGAGTGTCTGTAGCTGTATTGGGGGACTGTCGCGGCTTTTCGCCGTCGGCGGCCTTCGTCGTTTGCCGCGTTGGCGATTATTTTCGGGCTTCTTGTCGGCTTTTTAATCTGGCCTGGTCGAATTGCTAATATTCGTGTCGTCTGTAATTTTTCTTAGGTTTTTAAAACCTTTTTTTGACAAAATTGTATCCGTTCTTAAATTTCGAAGTAACGATACTGTTGGAATATTTAAATAGGGATAGCAACAGATTGCTCGTTAAAGTGACTGTATTTAGTATTCCAACGACGATGGGTACTTATAAACGAAGCATTAAAGTTCGTCGTTAAGTATCAGAACAGGTATCTCCTAAAATTAATGTCGAATTTTTTTTCATTTAACCGACATTCTTCAAAACTTGAATTGTCAAAGTCTCTTTACCGGCTCGATCGTTCGCGCGGAAAATTCGCAAAAATATCAAAAAGGGAGTGAATTGCATAAAAAGAAAATCAAACGTCGACAGACTTGCGAATGAAAACGCCCTCCTTTGACTCCATCAGCGAAAACCAATTCTCACGTCCGTAGAGAAGAAGCAGGCGGAGGATAAGAAGAAGAAGAAGAAGAAGAAGAAATGACATGTCGCTGCAAATCGGTCGCGCGGAGGAGCGCGCGAATGTAAAGTAGGCTAAGAGACCGGAGCGGAAAAAAAAAGGTTGAGAGCCAACTCCCGGCCGGCTCTCAAGGCGGAATTTAACGGATCATCATTCCCCGCGCGATCTTAATGAGAGCCGAGAGAAGCTTGTTTCCACATCCATCGCTTCGGCGCATTAAGCTAACTAAACGGGGCTGGCATCCAGGGGGAGGGAAGAAAGAAAACAGCGCTCGGGATTGCGCATGCAAATGCAGGGGGGGTATAGACGCGCTTGCCGAACAAAGCGCGCCTCTGCTGCGCTAAGTAATTGCATTGTCCTTTATTCGACGACACTCTTTTTCTCCGCCGGGTAAATGGGGTTTTAAACGCGGCTGCTCCTCTTTTTCGTTGCCGCGGCTCTAAAGCCGGTAGAGTGAGATCGAATGAAGCTTTTTAAATTTTCCCGAGTATATATAGTTTCCAATGCAAACGCGAGTTTATTCGATTAAACTCTTATCAATTATAATGCAATTACTTGCCGAGCAATGAGGAACGATTGTTGCGGTCACTCTGTAAAATTGGATCGAGGAAAGGAGCGTCCATGTTCTGTTTGCTTACGGGAGATTCAACGAGATTCCTCGAATGATACTTTAAAAGGTATAAGGAGGATACTCGAATCGGAGCTGCCTCGCGCTTCTCGCGGAGCAGAAGCACTCGTGTCCGCTCGGCGCACTTTTACTCTTGTACGGTATGAAGCTTCCTTTGTATCCCCCGAAGACCGTTGCTTCGTCGGCGCGCAAAGTTTCCGCCACTCTTCACCGGCGGGGGGATAACAAACGAGATAACAAGAATCGAGGAGGTCGGAGAGAGAGAGAGGATACAGCCGTCATATCACTTTGTATTAGGGGACAGGCGGGATAAGTGTAAGAGGGTCGCGTGTTTGTCGCCTTTAAATCGCGTGGACCTAAAAAAGCAGAGGCGACATCGAAAACTGATAATCTCATAGAGCGGTGTATTGTATTGTACTCTTTTTCTTTATCAAACGTATGTATAAATATATATATATATTTATGCGACTTAGGGATTATATTCTGAAAATATATATGAATTTTCTACTCATTCCTGCATTTTTTCACTTTAATCTCCCGCGTCCTCCTTTTTCTTTGCAGCTTCTTCGCCGGATTTTCATCCGGCTGGGTATTGTTTTATTCAACGGAGCTACGAGGTGAGTATAGAGCGGATTCCGTTTCTTTGATTTTTGGATTGAGAGAACTCTGAATTATTTAGGAATTATCATAATTTCTAACTTCGATATACGTTTCACATGTCACTTTTCTAGATTTTTCTTTTGTTTCTTTTATTATTGAATCTCTTTTTATGTAAAAATTCCACGCGATGTGATTGATCTCGAGCCGAGAATATCGAAACTGATTGAGTTTATGGAACGCGCCGAGCTAATTTTACATTATTCTAAGGAAGGAAACAAAATGCCTGATAAATTAATTTTTTTTGTTTATCTATTCCTGTGTTATATATTTATTTAAAATAAGTTTAACAACTTCGTAATAATCCAAAATCTTATATTCTTCTAAGTTTCGAAATTCAATTCTCCACTCTGAAGTAAGAATATTTACATAGTTCGTTAGTTAACCACAAAAAAGGTAAATCTTCTGTGCAAATCCATTACACAAAAGTTCAAAATTAAGAACTATTTGAATATTTATTATGTCACACCATAATTAATGAAGCTGTAATATAACATCGTTTATTGTAAATATAACATTGTTTATTTTAAATGTCACATTGCTTATTATAAATAAATTTAATATAGTTAGAAAATAAAGATTTTAAAAAATGAGCAAAAATCCAACAGCCTATCAAAAGTTAATGCAACGAGTTGCTCTGCACCTGCCGGAAAAAGCACGAGCCATATTTTTACACCCAGCAGGTAAAAAGTTGAATGTTCACTTTAAGTTTATAAAGAAAATATTTTTAAATTAAATTAAAAATAATTCTTTCTTGCAGGACCCACAACAATCTTCTTTTGGGCGCCAACGTTCAAGTGGGGTTTGGTTATAGCTGGTATTGGAGATATAAATCGACCTGTCGACACGATTTCATTGCGACAAACCGGTGCTCTAACATTGACTGGTGTAATCTGGTCAAGGTGAGATTATTACAAAGATTATTTTAAAGTAAAAAATTACTGATTTACTTTTCATTGCAGATATTCTGTGGTAATTATACCCAAAAATTACAATTTATTAAGCGTGAATGCATTTGTAGCTATGACGGGGGCATATAATTTTATAAGAGGTCTTAGGTATGCTCAAAGCTTAAAAGAACAAGAAAAAGAAAAAGATGCAAAGAAAAAGAAATAAACATGTTTTTTTATTTTAATAAAAATCATTTTAATAAAAATCTTGATTTATTTACAATTGAATATCTATCTTTTGTATCACCAGTCACAATTACTTTACAGTTACACTGATTATTCTTATATCATCATACGGCTTATCAGTCTTGGGATTAGTTTTTACTTGACTAATATTTTGTACCACCTCCATTCCTTTCACTACTCGGCCGAAAACTGTGTGTTTATTGTCAAGCCAAGGCTGAAAAAAATCAAATTTAATTTGTATAATATACATTTAAATATTGTACTTTTAAAGTTGTTATAAAGTGGACTTACTGTAGGAGTTAATGTTATAAAAAATTGACTTCCATTTGTGTTTGGACCTGCATTAGCCATACTAAGGGTGTAAGGCCTATCATGTTTCAGATGCTTTTTAAATTCATCTTCGAATTCTCCTCCCCATATACTTTCACCTCCAGTTCCAGTACCGGTAGGATCACCAGTTTGAATCATGAAACCTTTAATGACTCGATGGAATATGTGACTATTATAGTAACCATTCTTTGCATGCACACAAAAATTTTCCACCGTCTTGGGAACATCTTTTCCAAAAAGATTAACGTGAATATCTCCCAGGGCAGTATGAATAATAGCATTGTCAAAGATCTTTTGCATATTCGAAGTTTCTGTAGATGAAATAATGTCCTCTTTCGAGGGTTGCTCATTAAACACGTCTCTGTCGCACTCTGGACCTTTCGTATCTTCCGGTTCGCGTCTCGTGAACATGTAAAATCGATTCTTTTTATGGCCGGTACAAAACAAAATTGGGTCTGATTTAATTAATTCCAAAGTAGGATTGTCTGACGCTTCCATTTCAACTGTTGTAGTTATAGTTTTTTTTGCTTTTCCCTGGAAAAGTGCCAATTGCATCGGCCGAAGATTTTCCGGTTTCCCTAATATTTTTATACAGCGATTTGTGTAAGTATTTATGAGTTTTACTCCAAACATAGTACTGTATAGTATCATATACCCAGATTCATCAAACACTATATTACCAAGATTTGTTTGAGTTTTATCCAAATCCCTTTCCGCAGCCATCCTTTAATTCATTATAAAAAGTTCAATTCAGTTACAAATTTAAAAATTGTTTTTCTTTTTGTAATATTTAATTTAATTTATTTAATTATTAAATACAAACCTCCTACCGAATTCCATGTTTGGAAGTTGCTGTGTCATCTGTTGTAATTCTATGTATCTTTGAAGAGTTTCATCATACACTCTAGACATTTTCCCAGTTAGAAAATTGAAAATTCGAACTTTTCTATCTGCACTTAATGAGGCGAATTTCTTACCATCCATGGAAACTGCCAGTCCACAAGGGTAAGTTTTATTTTTCGCAAATTCAAATAAGTCAGTATCTAATTTAGATTCAAATTTAACACTTTTAGGAAATTTATATTCATGTTTTGGTCCAGTCCAATATTCTAAAATTCCAGCTTTATCTACAGATATGCACGTTTCATAGACAGGATTATACTAAAAATATTTTAAAACATCTATTAATTCTGAATAAAAGTTTAATTGACAACAAGAAGATTTGATGTTTAAAATTCTTACTTTCATAACAATTACAGGTTGTCTATGAAGTGCATCCAGAATGTGTAAAGGTGTTTCTGATCCCTGGCCATCATAAATACAAATTCTATTACTTTCTTGATCAGATACTGCAACAGCAGCTATAGCATCACCAGCCGCATAAACCCATTCTGCACATTGTGGAGTATAACCAAGTTTCATCATGTTAATCATGTCTGAAAAAGAAGAATATTAAATTAAAATAAATTCTAATATTTCAATGTTTGATAATAGATATTATAATTGTAGATACTTGCCAAAATTTATAACGTCAAAAACTTTCATACACTGGTCTAAACTAACTGTACAACAATGGACACCATTGCAACTTACTGCTAAATCTTGGATCGCTTTCAAGTGAACTCTAAAATGTTTTACAAATTCAATAAGTTCATCTTGCTTTTTCCAAAATTTAAGGTGTCCATCACAACTTGTAGTGATAATGAAATTTGTTCTGCAAAATAAATGTTAATTTAGATTTTTTTAAATAAAATAATTCAGTCGATAAATAAGCGTACTTTGTTACTGCAATATGTGTAACGACATCTCGATGCATGTAAGACTTTTCATAACATTCACAGGATGGTAAATTGTCGAGATAAACATTTTCATATTCCAATACTGTAATATGTAAAAAAAATAAAATCATTTAAAAGGTTTATAATTTGAATACAAATGATTAGTCCAGCTACAAATCCTAACCTTTTTGTTTCTTTGGAGCCACAGCATCTGAGGGTAAAGGACCGACCCACTCATCATCATTTTCACCTTCGGCGTCTTCTGCTTTTCTTTTTTCGCTCATTATCATAAAAAAACCCTTTAAAAAATAAACAATTTAAAAATACTCTGAAAGTCTGCAATACAAGTGATTGGATTGACACTGTCGAAACTGCGAATCGCGCCAATCATAGGGAAACAACAACAAACAGTCATATATATTCTTGAGGCTCTTGGGCAAGTGTACTGAAGTACTGACTACTGAGCACTCAGAATTGCTGATTTATTTTTATTTTTGCCGAAACTTCAGTTTTATTTAATGTAATAATGTATATTTACGGTACTGTTCAAATTAACCGTATAGTTTTTTTAATTAGATTTTTTAATTTATATTTCTTGCAGCAAAAAATTTCTTATAAATTAACTCATTTCTTCGAAAAACATCTTTAAAATTTAGAAATGTTACGAACCAATTGACAAAATTAAATAAATCTTGCCAAGTAGGTTTACTTTTAGTAATTAAATATTTACTTTTTTGGATTTACATATTTTTTAATAAAGGATAAATTACCTTCTCAAGATAAAAAAATGTTACTTATATATTATTCCGCAAGACCTATATTTATTTGGAAGGATATAAATTTATAAAATTCAAAAAAAAATTTTAATAAGCTGGTATTTGGCGCGCAACTTTTTCTACATTCACAATTTGGTAGCCCTGCATCGAGTCAAAACAAAAACGCACATTTGCACGCCTTTCTAAGAAAAATCTGTCTCTCATTCGCCAAACCGATTTCTGAGAATTCATCCAAAAATGGAGAAAAGCAATTCTTTGCAATTAGGGGTACAATTTCGGGTGGAAAGTAGGAGAAAGGGTGAACGACGCAGATCGTGTGCGCGCGTGTTTATCGAGCGCATTGCTCGTATGACTCTCCGAGTTTTTACGACCGCTCTAGCGAGCGAGGAAGCTCGCCTGCCACTACGACTATCCAATATGGCTGCCGTTTCAAATTCCCGCCTTCTCAAACTCCAGATTCCTCTGTTTATTTATTAGCGCAAGCCTTAAATTTTGTACGTAATTGACAAAAAATGATAAATGTTCCGAAAACGAGCTTTAAATATTAAAAAAAAAGTTATTAAACGGTTAAAAGTTACCAATCGGAGGAGTTGCGTTCCCGGGAATCCAGGGGGCGTCAGGACTGAGCAAGGACTGTCGTGTGGGGCGCCTGACTACACAGCTCATTCATAGTCCGTGATTCGTCCCCGGTAAAGCCCGTCGCAGTCGGCCCGGTCTTTCGCCTCTTGTGTGGTTGCGGTGCCGAGAGTGTCTCTCATCTCAGCGTGTCCTCCGGCATCAGTGAGTCGAATCGAGCCTTTGAAGCTTCACTCCTTCATTCACGTCCTCGTCTTCTCTACATTGTGAACGAGAAGCAAACAGGTAAGCGCAGTTTGTGATTAAATTTGCGAAAAAAAAAGTCGCTACCCTTTCGGGGGATTCATCGCGCTCCCTCCCTCTCATTCTTACCCCCGTTAATCGCGCGTGTACTCGAGATCTATTGTATACTTTTGCGAGGACGCTGTCCGGATAGACGCACGCCTTTGCACCTTTCGTGCGACGCTGGCGTCTTTTTCGTACACGTGGGATATTCTCTGTCTCCCCGCATTTCATACTTTATTGGCATTCCAGATGCGTTTTGCGCAATTTTATCGATTCACGTGTGATTTTCAGGTAATAGGTTAGATTAGAGGAAAACGTGGCCTTTTCCTTGATTTCGTGGAACGCCAGGCGGCCGCGGCGTCACTCCGGCCGCCACCGCCGCCACCGTGGATCGGTGGATGCCATGTTTAGGCCGTGCGCGCGCGCGCGCGCGCGTACGTATCTACGTGCTTGCCTCCTCGATTTTCGTACGATGAATTTTAGTCGCCTTTTTGTTTCTGCGTGCATCGATTCGGCCGTGGCGTCTGTCGCCCTTCTCGAGCTGCGCAAGAGCCTCGTTCGGGGGTCTTGTTTGGGACCTTTGTCGCTCAGATGACGAGCGAGGTGAAAAGAGAGAAGGAGCGTACGCAGCCACGTTGCCTGGAATCCGGCTTTTTCGCGTCTCGCTCAGCCGGGGGGAACGAAAAAAATGTCGCTCGAAGCAAGTCGAGGTGAGAGGCCAAGAAAGTCTCCTCCGCGAAGGGAAAAAAAACACGTGCCCGGCTCTCCAACTCTCTTTCTCTCTCCCCTTTTTGCGTGTATGCATGCATCTGTCTCTGTTGGGAAGCGCGCGCGAGAGAGTGACTCCGCTCTCTCGGTGCGCTTGTGCGCCGCGCGCGCCCGCCTGTGTGCGTGTATGTTGGCGCGCGCGCCCGAGAGAGAAAGATGCACACGGTGCCATTTTATATGTACACACTGTTTCATTCCGTGCGCTCTCGCCTTCCTTCTCACGACAGCTAGGGTAATCCGATGCTTCCGGGAAATTGCAGATTGCCGAGGGAAATATTCGGGTTTCTGGCTTTTTTTCGGGGGTTTCTGTCCCGGACGCCTCCCCGCGTGGAGCCCCTCTCCCTCTCGCGTCGTTCTACTCTCGTCATTCTAGTGGAGGCGCGCGTGTATGCCAGAGACTCGTAGGCCACGGTGAAAAGCGTATTGATTCAAGAGCGGGAGTATTCACCGCGTCCGTTTTGCACGTGCTCCGGAAACTATTTTTTGGAAAGGCTTCCATCCACGAGAGCGTATGTAAACTTGGATAATTTCTAGCACGTATACTCTCTAAGAGGAAGTTTCTCTTTTTGATTATCGCTTGGCGTGAGACTGTCGTGGCCGCCGTATCTTCGATACTTCCCTTTACATGGATGTCTATTTTTTCCTTCTCAAATTTACAAGCAAATGCTAAAAAAGAAAAATCTTTTCCTGTTTCATTTTAATTGGGTAATTTATATGAACATTGTTGACGACAATGTAACATTACATAAATAAAATATTAAATTTAAAAAATGGCCTTTTTTACACAATCATACTTATTCTATGTATAATTAATGTATTATTTTGCCTTTTTGTTGCAGATTTATAAAAAATGAGTTCCAGTGCTTGTTATAAATGCAACCGTATGGGCCATTTCGCCCGGGAATGTCCCACAGGCGGTGGTGCTGGTGGTAGAGGTGACAGACGTGATCGTGATGGAGGTTTTGGCAGGGGCCGTGAAAAGTGCTTCAAGTGCAACCAATATGGCCACTTCGCACGTGAGTGCAAAGAAGATCAGGATCTTTGCTACCGTTGCAATGGTGTAGGACACATTGCAAAAGACTGCCAACAAGTGAGTATCATTTTGCACCTTATCTTCTCATCATTCATTTTATCATTGACTAATGCAGCATTTATTTGAGCATTTGTTTTATTTTTTTCATTTTTTGTCTATTATGATTCTATTGGAAAAAAATAAACAACTGCAAATTTAAATGCATAGCTGCATGATGCAACGGTGTACGCTTATTGTTGAATGGCTTTAATTACAATAGTTGATTAGTCATAAGTTATTATTGCTCATGATATTAGATTTCATAAAAGATCCAATATCATTGGTATAGTAAAGTTGGAACAGCCTACACTCTGCAGTCAAACCCATCAAAACTCATCCATGAAAACACATACAAAAACAGTAGAACTTCATTAATTAAAATAAAATGCAGTTTCAATATGGTTCTTACCAGGGACCAGAGATGAGCTGCTACAACTGCAACAAAACCGGACACATCGCCCGCAGCTGCCCTGAGAGCAACGACTCCGGACGCTTTACGATGCAAAGCTGCTACACCTGTAACAAAACGGGACACATCGCGCGCAACTGCCCCGAGGGTGGCGGCAAGACCTGTTACATCTGCCACAAGACCGGTCACATAAGCCGGGAGTGCGACCAGGACGACAGGAAGTAGGAGATCACTGGGATCCGTGCCGCTCGCTTAAACGATAACGACAGTCGCCGTTTACCGTCTCTCTCGCGCGCGCGCCACTGCCAGGAATTTTGTAGCTAGGTAGGGATGTTAAGCAGGCTGGAGAAAAGCGACACGCACGTCCTGCGCCAAAACACGCTCGTGCGTTCCGCTTTTTTGAAGAATCTTCGACATCTCTCCGATGCTCCCTAATGACCTGGATCAGTTCCTCCATCTCCTCATTATTCTATCAATTCGCCCATTCCCAGCCCTTTACCCTATTCCCTCTTAATTAAAGGCAGAAAATAAATTAAAAATTTCTATTGCGACTTCTGCAGTTCTTTCTTATGAGACGCCTCAAGACGCCTCGATTTTTGTCCGCGATTTTATTCATTTGTTTATAATTTTTGATAAGCTGATACCCTTATATTCATGTGTGCGCGCGCACAATACATTTACATTTAAAAGGATTGAACGGATGGTAGAAGTCTCTTTTACCAAGGACTCTAATCTCACTGTATAATTTATTCAAATAATCATTATTACTATTGTCCTAAATAAACCTGGTGATCAACTACAAGAAGAGTTTGTTATTTAAAAGACTTGAAAATGAACCAATTAAATATTTAAGACTTTATTCTGAAAATTACTAAAGGATGGATTCGGAATAAGAATTTTTCTTGCAGGTGGTCAACGTCTTAGTATTGAGGTAGTAACGATTATTTGAGTAGATGCTGAGGATTGAACAGTCGGTAAAATAGTAAAAGAAAGCCTCTAATGGTTGACTTAAGAAATAAAAGAAACAAGTAAAAAAAAGTAAAGGCATACCGCGTACTTGAAAAAGCATACCTGCATAATTACACGTACACGGACTATTAATGATGTAATAATATTGTAACGTTCGATTTAAAACTGTAGCGCATAGAAAGAAAAAACTAAGTCCTTGGGATTGTCCCCTATTATACTTTCCCCAACCTTTCCTCGCCGTAACCCAAACAGATTCATTCTGTATTCTCCCGTAATTTTTTATGATGCAAGGTGTTTGGATATTTAAGTTAAGAAAAAAATGAGAAAGATACGAGATGATACGATGACAACGAAAGCGCATGATTTAAATCAAGCGAGCTATGTTTTCATTTAACTTATTCAAAATAAGTTATGCCCATTATCGGCAATGGAGCTCGTTTTAGTTATTTTTTTTTGTTTTATTAAGTACAAAATGACAGAATATGTGAATTATAATCTTAATTTTTATTGATTGATGGCATGCGACTATTGACAAATTATCTATGCATCTTGTATCGAATAATCGTCTCTCTTCGTTTTAGAGAGAATCGCTCCATTTTCCCTCTATCTCTCCTCTTATATGAAGCTCAGTAGTTGTTTAAAGGTGACGAAAATTCGGAAGTATAAGCTGTAACGGCAAAAAAGAGCGCGCCAATGTATTGGCACAGAAAAGTGCGCGCCAAGTAAACATTAGATAAAAGCAGAATAGGGTTTGAAGCAGACAGCTCGTAAGAATGTAATGAGATTGTATCGGAGCGGAGGCCTTTTTGTTAGCTGCGAACGAGCAAGCAGATTATTAGGTCCTGTGTAATATCTTGAGTGTTTGTATGTGAAACCGCGCGGGTCGCAAGATCCACCGCTGGCTCCAATCATAAGTAAAGGTGTATTTTTTTCATTAAAAGTCCCATTTTCGACGAAAGTACCACCTGTTTTTTTTCTTTTTTATCTTCTTTTTTTCTCTCTCTGACATGTGTGACTTTTATCGTGATGATATATGGCATGTTAGGTATGTGTAAATATTTCTCACATTCTGTGTGTAGTCATGATCAAACTCATCGCAGTCGCATCGTACCATTCATTCATCCAAGTATGATTTTTGAATTGCCAATGTTTTAAAAGATACTGAACAAAACAAGAGGTTGTAAAATTGTTATAATTCCGAGCACTACTTAAGATTGATGCGCGTGACACGGGTTCTCATTACATTTCTACGTTTACGAGTGAATTCCTTACTACATCGCATTTAAATACGTGCATACGTGCAGGAGCTGTATTTTGTATTGTAAAAAGTTAGATATACTGTGGTCGTTGCTGGTGACTGATGCCGATTTGTATACACGTTTTTTATAACGTATAAAATTGTACAGAAACTTATAGATCCACATCACTGAGAAATGACATCTATAGATTCCCGTACACTTTTGTATATCGGATGAAAATTTTCTTTTTTTATCGCACTTGTTTTTATCCATCGTGAACGGCGATACTACGGGAAATTACTAACGTGTGATATTTTGTATTTCTTGCTGCAAGATACATTTATTTAACAGAGTTCGCACAGGAGAATCAAATTTGTAGATATTTAATAATGACTGTGTTAGTTAATTACATGCAATCAGAAAGGGGCTGATGAAGTTAATACGACGTATTTTTATGGATAGAATGGCATTTGTTAAAGAAACTGAAAGTCAAGGGAGAATGAATAATAGGGGGGAGCTTTTATTTTTTCGACTAAAGTTTACTAGTGACGTAAAAGTTTTTGCGAGAGAATGTGTTTGATGGACTCGGCAGGCGCGCGAGAGATAAGTCTTGCGCTTCCTCGGCGAGTTTGTGTGCACATTTCGTGTGTTTTTTATAAGTCTTCTAATCTAAAACAATAAAGTAAAAAAGGGACTTTGAGCAAGGAAGTAAGGAGGTAAAAGGGAGATTGTAACATTACTTGTGCGTGGTAATCTAAGTCAGTGTTTTTACCAGCAGCGACAATGCGTATAAATGCGTACAAAAGTCAGGAAGCCCGATCGCACACTGCTTTGATCCACATTTGATCTCATTTCGTTAGATCGGCATACTGCGTGACGTGACGTTGCATTTACCTAGAAGCTTAAGAGTCCAGTTTACTGTGAGAAAAGAATTTTAGCTGCAGAACAGAGAGAACATTCGCGTATCGAGGGCTCCTGTACTTTTGTCCTTTGCAAGACTTTAGTACGAATGTTGTAAAAAAAATACGACTGCTACGGTGTATTTAATCAATTGGCGGCCGGTCAATCAGAGCCGGTCGAGGCTCGACTCGATCTAAATCTATTAATACTTAAAAGGATGAAGAAAATGAGGACAAAGAGGAAGGAAAAAAATAATCTACTACAAGTAATTGAAGGACTATTCAAAGTTATGTTTTTAAACTGAATTTTTGAAATAGATTGCGTACGAAGAGGCAGACACTCGATTTTGTCTTATTTTTATGGCTTTACCCACCTCTTAAGTTAAAAAAAATATTTACTCATTTCTACCTTTATTATTCTAATGTCTATGACAGTGAGCTTTTGTCGTGTATAAATTGAAGCGTAGTACACATTGGTATAATAAATAAAGCACCTTCGCGCTGCGGTTGTGTGCTTAAAAAGATAAATGTTTTAACTCTTAGTTCTGTCTTTCCCAATTTGTTTAATTTTTTCCGTTACGTCAATTTCTTCACTTTCAGATTTTTATTTTTTGCTAGATTCGATTTTCTTGAAAAACTAATTTTGAGGTGGAATGAAACTACTGGTTTTTCTGTCAGAACCATTAGGTTTTCTTTATTTCTTAAAAAACCGACATTTCGACTTCAAGCGAAGTCCTTTTCAAGGCTAAAAAAATTTTTATTTCTAAAAGGCAAAACCGCAGCAGAGCCAATCAGTACTCGAATGTAATCGAAACATCGATTTTTTTAAGAAATAAAGAAAACCTAATTGTTCTACCAGAAAAATCAGTAGTTTCATTCCACCTCAATTATAAAACGTTACTGTCATTGGTATCAATTTTCATCAAAAAGTAATTTTCCAACACTTTTAAAAGATCAGTACTTATTACAAAAAATATTGTTATCAGTACTTATTAAAAAAAATCTACTTTTAATTTATTCAAATATAAAGTTAATGGAGAAAATATTAATCACTCCTTCTCCTTTACTATTTTCCCCAAAAAATTTGATTTTCCATTACTTTTTTAGCTTTAATAGTTTTTTACCTTTATTCATTACTTTTTTATTGTTATTTAATTTTTTAAGAATTCGTTTATTAATACTATTTATTGAGTTTAATATTAAAATTTGACTTTCAAAAAATGTTATTAGTTCCTTTTGAACTGATTTTAATTTGCATATATATATATATATATATAATTATCAAAATTTCTTCTATTATTTAAAAAATATAATTTGAAATAGCAGCATAAGTTTGTTAATATTTTTTTTTATATAAATAAGATTAAGTATATGAAGTTTCATGCATGCATAAGTACATAATACGTATACTTAGCAATAAAAAAAAATAGGTTTGAAGAGGGGAGGAGAGAGGAATCTGTCCCAACCTTCAACCTCTATCAATAGTTGTTCTCCCAGAACTCTGAAGTATACAGTGTATTGAAGTAGTTATGGATAAATAACAATTTATTAAATAGTTTCTATCAATCAAAAATTAGATAATTTAAGTAGCTGATGTTACAATTTGTTTAAATAATGCTTGTAAATTTTTGTGATACTTGCTTGAGAACAGAGGTAACCTGCAGTACTGTCAGCACAGAAGGTTATGAAGTGTCCAATCTTATAAACAATTCTAACAAAGGTTTCTTAGCATACTCTTGTATTAAACCTCCAGTGAGCATTGACTTTGTTTTTATTTGCAATATTCAAATAAATTATATCATTGTTTATCCTCAAGTTGGAGCTCAAAAGTCTTGTGGTTTTCAATTATCAGTTAAATCCTGTGATACCAATGCTCAGCCTTTCACGAACATTTCAACTACGTTTCTTAAGAAGGAAGATTGTGGTGTAATATTCTATCGGGCAGATATTCCTAATTCAGACATTCCTGGACCACCCAATTTTACAAAGCAGTGCATGAAAGCATTTAATATCATCAACTATGTAACTACTATGCGACTCAGCATTCTTAAGACTGAAAATTCAGTACCTGCTATAGGAAAAATTGAAATTTGGGGGAAGGTTTCTCCAAAGTGTAGTAAAGATGTATCTATGAATGTAATGGCACTTTGGATGAATAGATTTAATAACTTACCGACTTGCAGTACTTCTGTTTCTACAGAAAATGATAGTAAAAAAAGAGAAGAGAGAAGGTAAATATTGTGGAGTTTATTTATTTTATAATAGAATACATTTATTTATGATCAATTATAATTTTTTAGAGAACAAATACCACCTAATATTTTGAATGCTCCTGAAGATTTTATAGATCCAATAACTTGTGAAATAATGACTCAGCCAGTTATTTTACCAAGTGGTAAAATTATTGATCAAAGGACTTTAGAGAAACATTCATATAACGAAGGTATATGGGGCAGAAATCCTTCTGATCCATTCACTGGAGTTCCTTTTAATGATAACAGAAGGCCTATACCTGCTTTTCCTTTAAAGACACGCATTGATAAATTTCTTTTAGATAACTGTAATACAGAAGAAATAAAACAATTGCCTAGAGTTTTAGGTTCTAAGTCAATGCAAAGCTTTAAACCTGTAGAAACCATATCTTGTTTGAATACAAATTCTGTAAATAGTGTAAATAATATAAATAAAATTAAAAGTACTATTCCTCAAGTAAAAAGAAAATTGCCAAATGAGGAATCCTCTTCAAGTAATGTAAAAAAAACTTTTCATGGACACTTATTGCCAGTAGCATCTATGAGAACTTCTAGTGTCAAGAAAAAAAGTTTTATGTCAATTGGTCCAAATTGTGTATTAAGAGAATCTGTGACTCAACAAGAAATTAACAAAAGAAATGCTACCATTGAAGAACAATTAAACGCCAACATTAAAGTTACTAGTGTGCCAACTTGTAAATGTTGTTCAGAAAAAGTGTTTTATAAGCTACCATGTGAACATATTATTTGTAGAAAAGCTTTATTATCACTAGAAAAAAACCAATGTACTTTATGTAAATTAGAATTTCAAAAAAGTGATCCACAAAGGTATCATTATAATTAGTCCTAAGTAAATAAAAGACAATATATTTGTACTGATGTATCCAAAGTAATTTATTAAAAGTAAACTTTGTTTTTTACATAAAATCAAGTAAATGTGACTTATATTCATTTTCAATCCAGTGATTACATCATTGATTTTCATACTTCCTTAAGCATAACTATATTAATATATTAACAATTAACTCTGTAATTATAAAAAAAAAGTCATAAGTAATTACAGTTGACATTGAATACAAAAACTTAATTTTTAAGAATCACCTATGTTATTAAACTTCTTGCTTAGCAAGAGGTGCATCTTTTGATTGCTCTGTTATTTTTGCTGTTTCTTTCTTTTCTTCAACTGCAAGAGCTTCATCTGCCTCCTTCTTTAAAGCAACCTTGAAAATAGAAATTTTTAATATTAAAATCATTAATAAATTGAAATACAGAATAAATCTTCTTTAAATTAAATAAGTTACCTCTTCTTTGCTGGCCTCATCGAAGTTCTCAACAAGATCAGGCACTTCGTCATCTTCCTCAAGAGTAGCCTTACTGACTCCACTGCCTGCAACTGAACTGGCTAATCGTTTCAATTGAGTAAGACCTTCAGGACCAAGCTGATTCAGGATACCAGGAAGCATTTCTGTGATTTGTTTGTTTTCTCCATGTCCAGTGATGGCAAAGGTATTCGCCGAGAGACTGGCTTGTGCTTTGGGATTATTGAAGTGGATGACAGTTCCATCATCTTTGATCATGTTGACCTCCTCAATGCCAGGAATAGTGTTGACTGACAATTTCTTAAGACAGCTCTGAAGCTTCTTATCGTCTGTAGCTGCGGTTGCGTGCACGACCTTGAAATATAGAAAAACACAGTCACACATCTTTTTCCACACAAAATTGTGGAATGGAGCCCATTACTAATAAAAATTCAAGCAGTACTTATACTGTCATGCTAATCATCTTGAAAACAGGAAAACGAACCCCCCGCGTAAAAATAGATTTCCATAATAGGACTGAGTGTAAAGTAACGCAAGACCCCCACAAAAACCTTAAAAATCAGAAATAAAACAAAGATACAATGCATTTTTGTATAAATCTAGCAAAATTAATATTTGGAAACGGATTGCAAAACAAAGGAAATCGGCTAACGCACGCGGACGGTCCTTACCTTCTTCTTGCGGCGAGGAGTACCTTTGCCTCCAATTCGTACTTGGGCCTGCAGCTTCTTGAGCTTCTCGGGATTCATGATTGCGCGAACTGCGAATTTAGTGCTCACCGGGGAGAGGAATGTCCTGGGGACGACTGCGCGCAGCACCGGCGACCCAACGAGAGGGAGCCAAACACGTGCTCGGTAGCGGTCTGTGCGAGCCCTGAGATGGTGCTCACTACAGGAAAATGGAAGTGTAGCTCTTCTATTAGCCGCGCACGAGCGCTCGTCAGTCCACAGTCTACACTACAGTTAACGCACACTGTGTTGCGCGCCCGTGACTACGCGAGTCAGTGTTTCCGGTTTTTTAGACGACCTCGCGATTTGCGCGCGCTTTCAGTTTCAGTGGAATCGAGCGGCTCTTTGCCGAAGGTCATTTGCAGAGATTTTTTTTTGCTGAAATGGTGGATTTTCTAAGAATTCGTGGTTAAGAATACGATGAAGGGTAGGCTTTATTTGAAATTCAATATTTGAAATAAAAATTTTAATTTATCTTAATTTATTAATTTATTATAATTTTTTGATATAAGTTTTAATTCGTTGAATATCGGTTAGAAAAGTATAAGCACGATAAAACATTCGCAAAATGACGGTTAAAAAAATTTCTTTAAAATTGTAATACACGGAGTACGCTTTTTTGTTTCAAGTAGAACGTATTATTAAATTTATTAATTTATTATAATTTTTTGATAAATTTTTGTTTGTTGAATATCGGGAAAAAATATAAAATTACGATAAAACATTTGCAAAATGGCAGTTAAAAAAAATTTTAAAATTTTTAAAATTTAAAAATTTGTTAATACTATTTTGTTATGTTGTACCACTGTATAATAGTTAAAGTTTTACGCCGAGTGAAAAAACGAACCCCATTTGAGTATTTAATTTATGTCTAACTTGCAATAAGTAGTTTCTGTGCAGCTTTAATATTTTACATGCTTCTATCTAAAACTATTATTGCCTATACGGGTATCGTTATTGTAGCAATTATTCCCGCTAAAAATTTAAAGATCAGATGATATTATTACGTCCTAAGACTAATGTATCATGACAGAGCCTGAATATAAACTTGAAATGTGCGCATGTTTTCAGGTTAAGTTTATTGCAATGTAAAGATTTGCAATACGCATTTTGTTCAAATTTAACAAAATTAATCTCAACTTATTAATATTATTGTTTTTGCGAATTTCTAAAAATAATGTTAGATTAAAATCGATTCAAAATTGTTTAGTAGTCATATGTAGCCAATACTTTTCAAGCTCGCATTTGATTAAAGCAGTTGAAGTGAAATCTCGGCGGTCCTATTTATACTTGTCTCTACCACATACAAATATCTATAATTTGTCTTAATATCACATCTTGCATATCTGAATATCACAAAAATTGCGTTGAAAATTAATGACTTTTTTAGAATTTATCAAATTATTATAATTTTTTGTGCTACTAAATTTTATAAATCAACAGGATTTTTAAATACGAAATTTTAATTATTTACTGAAAAAGATTTTTTTTTTAAATCTGATTAAATCATGCAAGTTATCATATCTGATACCATAGTTGGTATTTCTTATCTACATTGAATGTGGAGTTTAATTTTAAAAATTATGCTGAGACTATTAGGGAAGCCAGCATATTTTTTCTTAACAGAACTTTTTCTTATTCACTCATTACCAGACTTTACAAAAATGTGCAAAATATTTTGTTTAAATTTTAAAAATAAATAAAGTTTGATCAATTTTTGGGCCCAAAAGCAAATATTACAAGCAAAATGAATAGTGAAAGAGAAATAGAGCGATACGGTTCTTAATTAAATACAAGAACTTTATTAATGTTTATTAAACATGACTATTAGATTGTCGGCAATATATCGAAGCATCACACGCTACTGGATAATGCTGCCACACTGTGAGCAAGGAAGGAGTCACAACTGGAGTTTACCGACGTTAGAAAGCTCTACGACGATTTATCATCAATCGTTATAAAGCATTATAATAAACTGCAATATTATTTCTATTATTTTTTTTTTTTAATAATGTTTCGCGAAAAAGAATTGAAATTTTGTCATCACTTTCCCCGACGTATAAAATGTTATAGATTTTAAAAAGTTCATCATTTATACCGGCGGCAATATAGTTTATAAAATTGTAAGGTTGGTGGCCATAACATTTTGAACAGATATTGTGTGTTTTTTGGAAATTATTTTATTTAAAAATCAAAAAGATTTTTTTAAAGATTACATTAATTTATTACTTATAAATACATTATTTATTTTCATTCATCAAAGAAATTGGCTTTACAGCCAGTTTGTAAATTTTCGAAATAAAAATGTGAATAATACAAATAGGGAAGACTAAATCTGAAAGCGTTGAAAGTAAAGAGGATGTAGTTAAAGAAATGAAAGAAAAGAGAAATAGACGAAGATGTGTATTATAAGGGGCAAGCTTTTCAAAACTTTAACTGAAAGGTGTCGACGTGCGCAGTTTGAATCCAACTTCTATCAGTATAGTTTTACGGAAAAATGATATCTATCACTCTTTAAAATGATTATTTTCTTTTTTATATAATTTCACCTACGTTATATATAAAAACGAATTTTTACCCGGAAAAATATCTTTACAGGGCAACTGATAATTTATATATCATTATTCAACAGAATTTTTAATTCTATCATTTGAAGCACTACTTCTGAGGTAGTTCATTGATCTATATATCTACAAGACATTTCACCTTACCTCCTCTCTCTCTCTCTCTCTCTCTCTCTCTCTCTCTCTCTCTCTCTCTCTTTCTGACACCGTGTATTTTTTTCATTCTCTTTCCTGCTTTCCAAATATTTTCTTTCGATCTTTTGCGCACACGTGGAAGATCAACCAATCACCTGGATGTGTGTGCGAGTTAGGACGGAAAGATGCTAGCTTTGTACCCCAATCGACTATTTTCTTTCTTTTTTTTTTTTTTTTTTCGTGATGAATCGCGTGACGGAAATGCAGGTTTTCATAGACGCACCGGGCGCGTCGAACACAACTTTTCCCCCGCGAGGATTGTACAAACACTCGAGGACGGGCTTTTTGACGTAAAATGTCATTGTAAAATGATTCATCGGAATGGATGTGCGAGGATGCGCGCAATCGCATTGTTTAGTTAGCCATAACAATATTTAACGTTTAAAGTAAAATATTATACGGTTGAAGTTTTTGTTTTTAAAAAACTAAGTTATTACGTATGCTACTTGTCATTGAATTATTTTGAGGAAATAAATGATAGGCTATTATGTTTATACAAATATTACATATTTCGATATATTTCATATAGAGATAAATTTTTGATTAACGGATATTGTAATATTATTTTGTCTTCGAAACGTGGAAGGTTGTAGGAATTTGTCTACATTAATAAATTATTATTAAATTTCTGTTAAGTTTCTATATAAGCCATTAATTAAAATTCAAGGTATAATTGTGAACTACATTTTTAACATTATAAATTTTAAACATAAATGCAGGTTACCTTTTTATTCACTCTGAATCTTTTTCTTGCCGAGGCTTCATAATCTTCCTGGAACTGCAGAAAATGATTTTCCTGAAAGGTAACATCTGTCCGAAATGTGGTACTTCGGAAAAGAGATTGCGTTGCATCACCTAAAGTAAGAGACCTATAGAGACATGTAGGAACCAAAAACCTATGGGAACTTTATTCTCTTTGAAAAATGGGTCTCTCAATCTAGAGGCTTTAACGTCAATACAATCGGGCGCAGTACCTTGCCTGACAAAAGTTATTGACTCGTGTCCAAAATTTTGAAATGACGAACTTTTCCATTTTATCAACTTCTAAGTAGTCCAATACAACTTCCTTTAATCCGAACGGAAACTTTGTAGAAGTCAATTTGAAACAGCACATGTAGTAATCACAACTTTTCAATGGCACGTTATTGTTATGGACGAAAATGCCGATTGTTTATCTTCTGCGAATGCTGAATAATTATTGAATTTAATTTAAAAATAGAAAATGAATATCGATGACCGGATCCCTGTTTTTTTTTTTTTTTTTTTTTTTTTAGAAACTGAATAAAAAGTTTAGACAAATGGACGTGCCAATAAACTTATGTGTGTTTACCCAATTTTTAAATATTAGCAAAACAAAATTCGCAAGCCCCGCGGCTTCGCGCGCTGGTTTTCGCGAAAGAAATATATTATAAGGAAAACAAGTTTCGATACGCTCATTTCGACCAAGTCGCCTCCGATGATCTATTGCGACACTCTCTCGGCTTGTCATTCGGGCGTGGCTCGGTGTCTGGTGCAGTGTAATTTTAAAAACTCCTTGCTTTAACACGCGCCGCGGTTATTAATAAGTCCGCGTCGCTTAATAGCAGGCCTCTCCGAAAATATATACAGGAGGAACGAAGAAAAATTGAGCGCCGGCGTCTGGCAGTCTCGATTCTCTCGCACCTCATTCAGAAATAAATGGCTTTTTAATAGAATCATTCATTTGAATTTTTACACGGCAGCAGCTCTCGCACTGTGGCCGACGGTCGCGTGTTACATTGTAATTAGTGGCTTTTATTTAGAGGATCGTACATCATTATAAAGCCGGCCATTGTTTGTTGAGCAATTAGTCCGGCTGGAGTATTAAATTTGTTATAACGTGTAAAGTGAAAGAAAGTGTGCCAAGCTAGGATTTGCGTATAATTGCTTTGACTTTGGAGAATTGTATTTTTTTTATTGCATTCTGAATACAGCTTTCATTTGTAAATTATTATTTTTGTATGCAAATGTTCAGTTTATACTTTTGTAGATGTAAATCTGGCAAATTACTTGCATAATTTATTCGTTTTGCACAAATTTGTTTAATTACCTTTATAAATTTTGAAACTTGATTATAAATTTGAATAATTACTTTAATAATTAACAAAAGTAGTGGAAACTTTGAAGAGAATTTTGCTAATACAAAGACGTTATTAATTGCTTGTGTTTGAAGGCGATTTGAATGATCACGCCGAACACGATTAGATTTTATTTAAATGTATTTATTGAATGCCGATGTTTCGGCGATTGTCTTAACGTCTTTTTCAAGGCTTATAGAATAGTTTTACAACACATGACACTTTTAGTATTTTAGAAATTGAGTGTTTAAACTGGTACCGCATATTTTACTGTGTACTGAAAAAAATAAGACATTATTAATTGTCGAATTGTTTTAAACTCTTATTATTCATCAAAATATTTTGAAAAAATGAAAATCTTATTTTCGTTTCTGCTTTTTAGCATCGTGTTTTTAACGAAGGTAATTACGCAATTAATTGGCATTATTTATTTATAAGTATATGTATAAACATTTCTTAACAATTAATCTGTCATTTGACATTGATAGTTGGCTAATTCACATATTCTCGAACCATGTCAAGATCGTCAATGGTATTGCAAAGACTTAAATAATGCAGAGCACTGTCAGGTAATTGATAATTGATAATTAATATTAATATTACCAGGATGCATAACCATAACACGTACTCCAGGTATAATTAATTTTTGTTTTAGAAAGTGGACGAATGTTTCTCTTTTACTACAACTGAAAAATCAATTAAGATTGAAAAAATTGTTATAGATTCGTTTCTCAAGAGGCTCTTTCCTGTAGATAAAGTAGGAGAATAGTTTCCTAATTTATTAAAAATTTATTAAAGTAAAAGCATTTTTCAAGTATCCCTTTGTGCTGCTCTTTTAAGTTTGCATATTAATAGTTCAAGCTGCTCTTTATCTTTTAAATTTATCTCATTTTGATAAATTAAAGGATAATTTAATGCTTTAGCGTAAAACGCTCTAAAACTTCGCATCAATTTATGAATCATTATATCAATTATGTTGAATCGAAAAAATGTACAATCTATTTACAATTTGAGGATTATTTCGAAAGCTCATTCATTGTACAAAGTGTAAAAACTGATTAATAAAGATACTTTAGATTACAGCCAATCATGAGTCTCATAATTTTAATCTACTCTTATTTATCTAATTAATTTAATTTAATTAATGAACTTTAATTTATTAATTAGTCATATAATTTTAATTTATTCTTCATTCAAAAACCAAGAAATTCATCGCAGTTACTTTATTTACTAATTGATGATAGAATATGCAACTTTATAAAACACAGGAACGACGAACATCTGCGTCCCCCCGCGACTAGTTTTCACATACTTTCCTTTATTCCCAAAAAACTTTTTTCCGCAGAAATATAAAATGATCGCATTTTTGGCAAGCAGTTTCATCCCGCAAGAGCCGCCGGAACTTTTCCTCCTTGCATTGCAGATCTTTTTTCAGGCGAAAAAAAAAAAAAAAAAAAAAAATAGAATACGAGCGAACTGCAAATGCGCGTCACGCGACGGCGCATAAATTTTCTTCGAATAGCAGCGCGAGATCGCGCCGGCGCGATAATCGCCGTCGTCGCGTTAATTATACGACTCGCGTTTACAACTGGAGAGTGGCGGAGACACGAGTAGTGGGTGCAGCTGAAATATCGTTCCAAATGAACTGGACTGAATCGCTTTTGGCCCTCTGGCGTAGATTGGATTTCTCTCTCTCTCTCTCTCTCTCTCTCTCTCTCTCTCTCTCAATTGTCTTTGAAATTCTGCGATTTCTCAGGATCTTTTCCCTTTGGTCAATGCGATATTTTCACAATTTTAATTCGTTTTTGCATTTTTTGAGTAAAAATTGTTTAGGATGCTTGCCGAATTTTGAAACTTGCTGCATATTAGTTTACTGTTCATTGTCGAAGTTTAGTAATCCAGTAGCTAAAAAGCAATTAAAATAGCTTTTTATTTATCTTCTTATCCTTGAAATACTAGCTATAAAATCCCAACTTACAGTTTACGAAACTTTTAATTAAACTAGCCCCTTGCTTAAAAATTTTTTGAAGTTTTCTCAAAGTACGCACGCAAGGAGTACGTTTTAAAATGAAAGACTCGAGTTGCAGAATAATTACATATAAGTCACTTTGTCGCCACGTAATGAACCTACTTCCCAACTAACGCTTAAGTGAAGCTTACTTCAAGGGAGGCGTAGTATATCACCGTGCATATAAATGAAAAAGCAAATTTATCTCCGTCGAAAACCAAAAACTATTGTCTTATGAAAATTTTTGAAGGAAAATTTAGAGTTTGAACGTGATAATTATTTCACAGGATATATAGTACGCGGGAAATTTAGGTACTCGAATTTCTAATTTGAAGTATTGAAAGTTTTATCAAATTTCAAATAATTAGAAACTTACCATTTTAGTTGCTAAGTGCAGAGTTCCTTCAGTTACGCTCAGTTTCCTTAACAAATTAACTACGTGAGCTATTACTGTTAATTTAAAGGTGAAACTTTTTACCGTTGGCGCAAGAGGACCGACTAAAACTTTTTAATTTGAATAAGTTTTCATTTTACGTTCATGACTTTATTTATAAGAGGCGATCTACTGAAATTGTAATGGTTTTCTACAGACTTTAAATTTAAATTCCTGTACACGATACCATAATACGCTGCTTCGATTAAACGAAATCCACTGACGCGACGTGTACAGTTACGCAAATACAGCCAGTATTACGAGTAAACTGAGCAGCGTTACCGGAGCCGAAGGTAAAAATTTTCCCTCGATCAGCCGTCATTTGCGCTCGAGTCCGTGAAGGGGGTAGGCACACTCCAGGCAGCCTCTCGGAAGCGCGGACAGTGACTGGCCCATTAGCGGACGTCGATACTCGGGGGTGGGCCGAGGCCTCTTCTCGTCATTAAGCCCGGGAATCTCGAGATTGGCTATCGTGAAGCGCCGGTGCGTACGCGAGAGATATACCGAGCGGATCGCCTCCTCCTTCGCTTCCTTCTGTGCGCAGCCGAGCACTCCCTTCGCCGCCATTATAGCGGACACCCTGCGGCTGCGGAGCACGAGAACCTGGACTGTGTTTTTGGAGAGGCTCGGAAAGGTAAAAAGATAAGGGATCGTTTCGAATTTGCGCTTGCGCGGGAAGGTGAGGCGATTTTTAAATGCGTAGCACTTGTTGTTCAACTTTACTATTTTTGAAAAATTCTAATTACATTTGAATTTTGAAAGCTAGTAATTTTAGATTTTCTTGGTTAGACGAGGATATGGCATAGAAATTTGATCACCCAGTTACAATCCATTTAATAGCTCGATCGCTTACCTAAACGGCCCGCTAAAATTACAAGCCCTATTTAACCCGACTCCCACCCGAATCCTCCTTTATAAACGAGATACTTTCGAAGGTCGCGAGTGAAAAAAGGCAACGTCTCAGTAGGCTTTCGGCGCTTCCCCTTTCGACTGTTCTGGTTTTTTTTTTTTTTTTTTCTCGAAAGGGACTCGGCTGCGCAGAGTCTGAAGGATGCGCGGGGAGATTGATTCTCGTGGCGGCTTAACGACTCGACGACCGAGATTGCCAGGGGAAGTCGAGCCCTTAATTGATGGGGTTTTCATTCGGTGGCGCGGCTGAGAAAAGGAAGCGGTTTGCAAGATTATTCCGAAATTTGTGCATGACTGGCGTGTGTTGCGTTTAATTACGCTAATACGAATTTGAGATGTAGCCGTAGGCGTTAAACAGATGCGCCCAATTGGGCAATTACGGAAGATGCAAACTTCCGTACTTATGAATATTATTCCTCACTTCGGCGTTGCGTATTATAAATTAATTAAACGAATTATTTTTGAGCATAGTAATACTTGAACTGAATATGTAACGATGATTTAAACAATCTGCTAATGCAGCCACGCAAGATGTACATATATAGTTTTCAGTCGTCACGTCGTCTCGTTTCCTCTTCCTAATATATACCATTCTTTTCCGCGGTCGAACCCATCATACGTATCGCTACTAAATACTTCGGCGTAAATAAACGTTCTCGTAATACCGCTAAAACCACGGGGCGAAGCTCTCAGCTGCATTAAATCTCGCGCGAGCCACTGCGCCTCTTCGAATTCCCAGCGCGGGCGCGAATAAATAATTTTTCACGCGCGGCTCACCGGCGAAGTTTCGAACTTTTAAAATCACTTTTAGCCCCCCCCCCCCCCCCCCCCCCC